>JBBLXU010004068.1:0-13741 GCA_037893425.1 Campoplex nolae
ATAAGAGTTTCGTGTGAACGTAGTAGTCATTGCTCTCTCTCTCTCTCTCTCTCTCTCTCTGCAGCTGTCACTGGAGACTGGCTTTGATAGAAATGGGTCTTGAGGCGGGCGTCTAGGCCTATCATGGTGTTGTATACAGACACGTCAAATTCTTGAATGTGTTGGTAACTTTTGCATAATCTTGAGCCCATGCAACGTTTTTTCTCAGCAATTACGCGACCGATAATGCTGATTTTGGGCGCAATCGAAAGAGAATTTCTTTATTAGCTAGAAGTTCAATTTTTAAGTTCCTCAATTGCTTCTGAGCTTCGTAATTCAATAAAATGACATGCCAATTTTACCCCCACCACCGCGAAAAGTTTTGTTTCGAGAAAGTATAGTCTCGGCGAGCCTCGGGCCAGCAGACGACAGGCTGTCAATGTACTTGTCCCGAGACTCTACCGAGTCTCTTGATAAAATTTGAGTTTGATTAAAATACATATGGCCAAGCATGGATGCTTTGATTGTGTTTTATTAAATTAAGGCTGATGCAAAAACAGATTGCAAATAAAAAGAAAATTGAATTAGAAAAAAAACGGCGAAAGTACTTGGCGAGTTCATGATCATGATCGATACTGCTCGGGAATCCGCGTCACCTTACAAGCGACGCGAGTGTCTCTTGCAACTCACACCGGGGCAGCACCTCCTGGGCGCTCTCTCGGCGACACGAAGGCGACGTGCTTGGAAACGAGAACGAAGACTTCGTGCCGGCCAACGACCAGACAGCGGCCATCTTAATTCAGTCTTGACCGGTCCGTGCCACGCGCAGTATCACTATAGATATCTCATTCTCATTATGTAAAACTCAGTATCTTGGAACACTCATTATCGATCTCATGTAATCTCACGGTTACTAAGGGTTAACTCATTGATCTCAGGTTGTCGCTACGGTGCGAAATCATTAATAAAAGAGTGCATCAACATTTTAAACTCAGCTCAACACGTGGTTACGCCAAGCAACATGCTCTCGTACATATCTCACGGCTTTTCTCATTGATTCTCGTGTTCGTAATTAATTTAATTCGACTCACGGATTTCAATCGTCTCTTCGAGACTTATCAATCATTATTAAACTCATCTACGAACTCATCGAACTCATTTGTTTTTACTCATCGAACTCAATGCTTTTACTCAGCGACTCATTTTTCTCAAATAAAGACAAGCGGTTTTCCGCGGACAACACAAGACTTTGTCCTGTTTTTATTTTCCACCTGCGTCGCGATCCTTAATACCCGGCAAGTCAAACTCATCGTTTAATCTCAAACAGATACATAAGGCGAATTGAGTAAAAAAAAAAAAAAACGATCGCCAAGCCGTGAATGTTTTTTCGCTTAATTCGCCTACGCATCGGTTCGAGTCGAGCTTTTAAATGTTGTAAGGAACAGGTATGAAATAATGTAAAAGGATGCAAATTTTATGTTGAAAATTCACTAAATCATTTTTATTCACTTTAAACATGCTATTAGAATCGATTTTACACGAATTGATGATTTTATAATTTATTTTTGTCACGTTTCCGAATTAAAAATGATGTTTCGCGCTTTACTTCCCGTTCGCATTTGATTTCACTTTACTCGCATTTATTTCGCGCTGTAATGAATTATCTCGTAATAAACAATAATGTTGATAATGAAGAAAAATATTGATAATCCAAGAGTGAATTGATTTTATATAACAAAAATAATTAGTTTGTTGAGGATGTACAATCGTTACTCTTGATTACAGAATAAATTCTGATTTTTTAAATATTTCAGTGCAAGTGTGATACTTGATGCCTGTGAAACTTCAAGACACCTTAGCGAATTTTTGATCGAGATATTATTGATTGAATAATACAGAATTTTACACATCGCGTATGATGAGTATGCTTCCTGGTCACTAGAACCGAAAAATTAACATATTTCGGTATCAGATGCTCTAGGAGAAAGACGTCAATCAATCTATTTAATAGAAAAAAGAAATAACGATATCTGCGGGAAACGAAACTTGAAACGTGCAAATATTCACGAGCACACTCACGACGACTACACACTCATACGACCGGGATCCTGCACACTTCAACACTTTAGAACGAGCCCATATTTTCTAACCGTGGAGCGACTCACGGAAAGAATAAACGAAATAATGATGTTCGATGAATCTCAGATGTTATGTAATATTTCACCAAGTACCCGATAATCGGTGACTTGGCCGAACTTTCTTCTCGAACGCGAATTTTATCCCAGTCGGGTGACTGGGATAAAATTCGCGTTCGAGAAGAAGAAACCCAAACAACGTCATGCTTTCACTCTGCACACTTCCTCGCGAATATTTTCACGAGCACGATACGAAAAATAACACGGAAAAAGAACAATCACAATGAAATACGGGAGATTTCCGAATTCAGCCACGATATTATTACTATTGTCCGGAATATTATCGAAAGCTGCTTCACGATAGCTGAGAACACACGGCAATAATAATACAGCGAAAAGATTAACTGTAAGGCGAAAGGCGAAGACGCCACCGCAACCGAATTTATTGCGTACACGAAACCGAACACTTTTTACAATTTCCATTTTAATAAAATTGACGGGAAATTATTAACAAATCATAGGAAAAGCCCACTGGTCGAACTCGAACGCAAGAAGAAGAGATCTGATAATAATTACCGTTTAACTAACTATAACTCGACTCGGGAAGCAAGAACGACTACTCTCGTCCGGATCATAAGCAACCAGTACTCTAAGAGCGTTTCTCGTGACGCAATCGGGCGAGGCCTCGCTATTCGATACCGCACTTTAATTGTACGAGAAACGTTATTCCTCGATCGAGGATTTCAGTGCTCCATTATTTTTATGAATCTCATTATTGGGTAGAAATAAGGAGGAGGAGAATGGAAAGGTGGAGGGAGCCTTATCGGCGTACGGGTGATGCTCCGCTGACGCGAGAGCGCTCAGTCCGTCGCCCTCTGTCAGAATTTCTGTGAAACCAGAAATTGTGACAGGGGATAAGGCTGTCCCGTTACACTATATACCACCGAGTCAAGTTGAAAACTCTGAACGCTTCAGATTCCATAACGAAAAAAACTTGAAAAATTGTACTTATCCTAAAAACTGTCATTGCTATTTTTAACGATATTGGGTTGTATACGGTGACTCGGGATAGCTTGTTTCCAAAATTGTCTCCAAAAACTATTTATTGACTAGTACGACCCGCTTGTACGGCCTTAATTGACGAATACTCTTTCATTAACAAATTTAATATGGTAGCTGACTTGAGCTTATCATTTTGCAGACTTGAATTTATTTCATAATTTGAATTAAACAATACCACGCGTCCCTGGTCCCTAGCAAGCATTAAAAAAATAAGTCAAATGAGGTTAAGGCTACGAGCTCCAAACGTCGCTGAACAGCGCTAATACCTCTTTGCCTCATAGGATAGGATGCAGACCCCAGACCACAGGATGAGAACATCACCGAATCCCTACAATGCCCCATGCATCAACAAATCGAAAAGTAAAAAAATGTTTTGAAAAAACATAAAAACTCCCGACTAAAAATAGTACTAAGCTTTTAAAAGTCTGAAATAATAAAAAATAGATGTCGGGATTTTCGTCGGGAGATGTCTTTACTTCTTATTCAATGATTCGATTAGAGACATTTCCCGACGAAAATCCCGACATCTATTTTTTATCATTTCAGACTTTTAAAAGCTTACTACTATTTTTAGTCGGGAGTTTTTATGTTTTTTCAAAACATTTTTTTATTTCACACTTTTTAAAATTCATAATTTTCAAATTAATTATTATAAATATAATTAATAATAAATATAATCAAATAATAAAAAAAAATAATAACACAATCAGCGTCTGTCACGGCAACAACCAATCGGTCACAACCAACCGAGTGAAGTATGGCGCAGATGTTGCGAGTGAATATAGTTATGGCGGCATCACCTATTGTTGTGTCGATATGGTTGAACGGTGATTTTTCGTTTTTCTAATTATTCTTTAAATATACAAGCAATCGTATCAAATTACGACTCCAAACCACGTCCACCGGTAATAGAACCTATTTCTCCAATTTGGTCAAGTAATTTTTTTGCCGTTTCAACAAACATTCTGCTTAAAAAATTCGTGAAAATCAGCTGATCACGGTCAAACGCATAACTCCCGGCTTTTGCCCGAGTGGGTAGTCGGGAGTTGAAAAAAATAATAGGCGTGACCGTGGACTATGGAAAGAGACCGTCGCCGAACCTCTTCAATATCCCAGGCATCAATGAATAATAGGCAAATCGGTTATAGGAATTGGTAAGATCAGGGTGCTATTCTACTAAAAGCTTTTTATTGCTCCAAGTCAGGCAGGGATAAGAAATAAACTGATCGTCAGAATGGCCGTGCACCGCCTTTTATACACGCGAATTCCAGCGTTTTTCGTTGGTCGAGTCTAGCCGCTTAATGCTCGCCTCAAACCATTAACTGCGCACGTTCATTTCCATTCTTCCTTTTCATTTGTCAAACGCTCCCCACTTCTCACTTTCGTTCATTCTCATTCGTTTTTCGCTATTCCCATTTTTGCGTGTCGAATGTGCAAAAGTTCGATTTTCATGTTTTCAGAAATTTTTTAAAGCAAATTTCTCTTATTCCATCGTTAATGATTATATTTTAATCATTAATCATATCATTTCTCATAATCAAACTCCAATAATTCATTTTTAAATTGACGAAAACACTCTCGCTCATTCGTTCTTTCTTTTGTAGCTAACGCTGTGCGCATGCGCAGTGGAATACATTTTTTACTTTCTCGAATTTTCTTAATTTTTTATGAATTTTTGTAACGTAAACGTTTTCTTTCGATTTTCCAATTTTTTTCCGATTTTTCGAGTTCAATGACAATAATAATGTTACGTCTTTGGGAGCTTATCGAAATTACAGAAGATGCAATATGGATTTTGACTCCTCAAGTCCTTTACTCAGGGACGGGAACTTCGTCTTTCGATATGGATAAGATGATCGGGAGGGAATCTTCCGTAGAGCCGTTTCGACAAAGAACGGGTTGATGATTAGGATATTTTTAAATTAAAATTTGTTACTCACGCCAGTTTATCTCTTTTGTTGCTGATTTATTGGCCTATTCCACTCGTAGTTACAATGGCGACGGTTATAATTAGTTGTACATTAATAATTTAGATGTAGATAATTGATAAAAATGTAGATAATTTGAATCACGAGACCGAGTAAATCCGTAACTAAATAAGTTTGAAGTCTAGGTACAAAACCGTGGTCGAGTGTTAAGATGTAGCTAAGTCCAAAAATTACTTACAAGGAAAGTCTTTCCGCTGAACTCCTTCGATTTTGATGAAACTTGAATATGTTATTCTACATCAAAATCTAAGAGATACGTTTTTTTTTATCGGCAGAAAAACGTTTTTAGGGGGTGAAATTATCCCTTGATATTGAGACCTCCGAGGGGTATTTTTCAGGTTTCACCTATTTTCACTTGAGATAATCGAATGCACTCAAATGGATAATTACCTTAGTGATAAACGATGAAAAATGCAACTGGTTTCACATCGGAGGGTCGCATAGGAAAAAGGTAATAGGGGTTGAAATTCACAAAATCGTTATAACAAAAAAACTATTGCACCTATCTCGATGGATTCAATGGCACTTTGAAGAGGGCAAAAAAATAGTAGATACGGGTTTTTGCGTTTTTCTCACAAATCAAGTTAAGGGGGTGAACTACCCCTATATATGAGGCATTCTATATCAATTCGACCTGGGTCTGACCCTCGACCCCTCAAATCTGGTTCCCTATTTTTCCTATCATTACTCTCACTCTATCAAGCAATTACAATTTTTTCAGATTTTTCAAAATAAATTTGAACGCGTCATGAGTTTTTGAATTTTTTTTTGAACACCTCGATGGTCGTAATTGAAAAATCTGAAAAAATTCTCAAAAATACGACATATTGAAGTTTTTGTATACTCTGTTTAGCACGCTCCGTTATATGTTGTAACGGGACAACCTTATCCCCTGACACGATTTCTGGTTTCACAGAAATTATGCCAGAGGGCTCCCTCACCTTTCCATTCTCCTCCTCCTTATTTCTACCCAAAAATGATTTCACATAAGCAATACCGGAGCATTGATATCCTCGATCGAGGAAATAGGTTTCTCGTACAATTAAAGTACGGTGGTGCAATAGCGAGGCCTCGCCCGATTGCGTCACGAGAGACGCTCTTAGAGCACAGATTGCTCATGATCCGGACGAGAGTATTCGTTCTTGCTTTCCGAGTCGAGTTATCTCCCCGAAGGGCAAGACGGGGAAACCTGAAAGTGACTCCTACTCCAAGCAACACTCGCTAGTCAGTGCACGAACCTGCACACCTCTCCTACGAGAGAGAAGACGACCTCAAAAATCCTAAGTTTCGATTTTTGAACAACTAACCAATGTTCAGCAATCATGAAACGTTTCAATCTATATTTTCAAAATTTCGATTAAAAAAGTTGAAAAAATCGATATTTTTTTTCCAATGGGTACGATTAAATAGTTGCAGTAAGGTAAAAAAAGATGCCTCTTGAAATTTGAGCTCTTAAAAACATTTTTTAGAGGTCGCTCATCGCAATTACCGATTTCCCATTTAAATAACACGAGACAGATATCGCTTGCCGCTTCTGAATTGTATACCTTGCTAACGCGTGATCTTAGAATAATGCCGCGGCCGGCATTTTGTAAGGATTCAAACGCACTACAAAAAAGGTCACCTGTCGTTTTACGATAAATCTATTTTTTCAGAACTTATTTAAGGTCGAAGTTGATTTTGTAGTAAATTTCAAGATTATCTCACTTTTCCGGCGAAACTATCGAATTTACCAAAAATTTTTTTAGGACCTTTTCAAGAATAATGTGATTTTTTTTTGAAACTATGATTCGGGTTAATTAAAAAATCAAATTGCTGCATTATGAGCTCATTTCTTGAAAGAAAATTGCGATTTCCATTGATCAAATCGTTATATTAACAAAAAATGTCAATAAAAAGGCTCTAATTTTTATGAAATTACTCTGTAATTCTTATTGCCGGTATTTTACCGGTGGTATTTTATTGCAGGTATATTAACACATATTAGCGGGGGAACTAGATCAAGCACGTCAAATGATGTTAAGGGGGTTAAGGTATTTAATTTTTTTTTTGCATTTTTTTTATTTTTGAAATTGAATCCGTAATATCTGAAGAATATTGTGTCAAAATTTCAAGTCAATTGGAGCAAAATTGACGAAGTTATGAGTATTTTCATACCTGCCGGATTTTTGTACCTATACCCGAACCGCCCCGAGCGCCCCGACTCGAGCGCGCTATTGTTACCCGGCGGATGTTTCGCTCTCTACGTAGTACCTTACCTCCCAGTTCCATCTATCGAAATTTCAAGGCAAGGACAAACGTGTTCATACCTGGTCTGTATACTTTGTCAGTGTGGCGTACAAAATTCAGTCAGCACGAAATATCCTATCGAGCAGACGTATCCACGCGTTCTTATTTTCGCATAATTTCAGCTCCGTTTTCATTAATTTTTGTTGTTCAATTATTACAAAAATGCCAAAAAAAATTCGAACATCTGATAGACAATCAGCTAGTTCGAGATTACATCGACCCAAAAAAATTTTAGCTCCCCACAAACGGAAAAGCGAATGCATTACGACAAGAAGCGCGTCAGCTAAAAAAATAAAAATGACCGTTGAAGATCAAATTAGGGAGGATCTTGAAAGACATTATAGGGTAATTGATTTTTTATTGGTCTTTGCAACAATTGCTACGCTAATGAAGTGTGTGAAGTGTGATGGAAAAGTAAATTTTCATTCGACTAAGAAAGAAGATCTTGGATTTCACATCAAAGTGTCGTGCGAAATTTGTAAACAAATTACAAACGTTCCGTCTAGTGCACGAATAAACTCTGGTATTTGCGAAGTGAATTATCGGTTTGCCTTCGTGATGAGGGTATTAGGCCTTGGATTAGTTGGCTGTGAAAAGTTCTGCGGCTTGATGGATTTGTCCAGTTCATTTTTATCAAGACCGACGTACAATAATTACGTGAACAAAATGTGCTCGACTATAAGAGAAGTAGTGAATCGATTTTTTTCATCTGCTACAAAAGAAAAAAGAGCAGCAACAGCCGAAAAAAAAACTGAAGATCTGAGCAAAGATGCCCTCCTGGAGCGATGTGTCGGAGGCTTCACGCAGAACAACAATGAGAGTTTGAACCAACTTATTTGGAAAATCTCACCGAAGCACTTGAGTGGAACCTCTGTCGTCGTTGAAATTGCAGCTTATGTGGCAGCCAGTGTCTTCAATGAAGGTTCGTTTGCATTACTCACCTTCATGCAAGACATGGAAATCAGTAGTGGATCAAGCGCTCATGACTGGGCGCGATCCACTGACTCCACACGCATAAGCCGAGCAGAGCAGGAAGCTGAACGACAAACCAAAGAAGGCAGGATTCGTCGTAGGCAGGAGCAAAAAGATGCATTAGACATCATCAATGATAGCAACATCCTCTATGGACCTGGCATTGATGACTCAGTGTGAGGTATGTCGATAAAATTCGCTTATAAACGTTTTAACTGGATTTTTTTGTGTTTAAAACTTTAAAGCGTTTTTCCCACAACTCACGTTTTCAAAGTCGGTGCCCCTGATAACTTCAAAAATACTGCACCGATCCTTTTGAAATTTTAAGGGGAAAACCGGTTTATGAGGTCGAAATTTTGCTATTTTTCATGATTTTTTTTTAACCAGGAAGGAATAATCACAAATTGTTTAAACTTGGAGGATATTTTATTTATGTTTTCAATTACACTTTAAAATTTTTTCAAACGATTTCCGCCGGAAATAGTGGAGTTACCGCGTGCAGTCCATGGGCGATTGCCATCCGAGCATTTGGCTAGCGTACATCCCTGACGTCGCAATTTTTATCTGTAGTCATCAGGATTTTTTTTTTTCATTAAAAACATATTTTCTAAGAATATGAACCTAATTTTGATCAAACAAATTGAAAATTGCATGTTTTTGAGGTGTTTGAACACAATATCATGTTTTTATACTATATTTTTTCATCTTTCTTTCATAAAAAAATATATTTTTAATAACAATATAATCCCCGAATTCGGTTCATGTTCCGTGGAATTGAATAAAGAATATCTACACCAAATTTCAGAACGATTGATCAATAACTTTTTGAGCTAGAATGTACGCAAGTCGAAAAAAAGTCGTTTCGAGAAAAACGCGTTTGAAATAAAATGTAGCGAAAACGAGAAATTCAAGGCAGTAATTAATTATAAAAAATGCTCACCGGTTAATCAGCTATTCCACCACCATATAGCAATCCCTCTTCTTGCTCATATGTGTCATTTTGAGCTTGCATCTCCACTTGACGAGCTATACGAGCTTCCTTCGTCTCCAACGAGCTGCGCCTTTTCTGTCTCGTCACTCACTTAAGTGCTCATAGCATTCGAACTAATGGGAATTTCGCTTTGAAATTTTGCACACATATTCTTGAATAGTTATACTAACGATTCATGCAATAAAAAAAAAACGATTTTTCGACCGGTCTAAACTGGTTTCCCCCTTAAACACCATTTCTGTACATCATTTACGAGGTAACGCTGTCGATTTTTTTTTTGTTCATAATTTTGATTTCACAATAACAAATTAGCCGATTTTTTTCCAAAAAATTGTGTTTTTCACTTCAAAGTGTTCGAAAAAATAAAGAAAATTGGAAAAAAAAACTCGACAGCGTTACCTGGGGAAAACTATTATGTAACGAATGAACTTTGATTTTTTGATTTCAGATGATCCAGCACCAAGTTATGAGGGGCACCGCAATTCAACTTTTTTTCGAGACACGTCCGAACAATTGCTGCCATTGCCGTATTTTTTAATATTTCTTTGTACAAATTTGATGAAACATTCTTCGAACGTCATACTTCAATGTACCATTGGTTGAGTAAAGAAATTTTAACTGCGTCGTCAGAAAAAAAAATCACGAAAACATGGCTTTTTTCGTATGATTTGACCTTACCCCCCCCCCCCCCTTAAGAAAACTGAAGTAGCAGAGAAGTGAAGTGAGCGTTCAGCGTTAGCTTCCGTTCCGCCGGTAACATAAGATGCTACCTTTACTGTAAAGCTTTAATCAATTATTCCAAAACTGTAACTTTAACTCAATTTCTTCAACTTAATCACATTGAACGTTTTAATTCTGTGCAGTTTTTTTTCTATAAAATTGGACAATGAAAGTGAATTTTGAGAGTAATCAATAGGTAAAAAAACATCAATAACTGTATCAAGAGACGCGGTAGCGGCTCGACGCCAAGTATTAAAAAAAAAAATGCCAGCGCGAGCCCTGCCGCACTCTTATATACTCGAATATGCCGGTTTTATGACGTCATAAAGTTTTCGAATCGCTCTCACGGTCGAACCGTTTACGTAAAAATTTTGAATATCGGTGACGATTTTTTTCCGATTTTATAAATATACAATCAGAAGTAGCTTTGTATTTGATTTGCCTTATGACTTTCTCGAAGTTGATCTATCAACTTCGAGATCGTATAATTATGAAAGTATAAGGAAATTTTGCATTTTTTTACAAATGGGTATTGAATACAAAAGGGTATTATACAAAAAATCACATGATTTTTAAAAAGGTCCTAAAAATTTTGTGATAAATTTGATAAATTTGCCGGAAAAGTGAGAAAACCTTGAAAGTTACTACAAAGTCAACTTCAACCTTAAATAACTTCTGACAAAATAGATTTATCGTAAAATGACAGGTGATTTTTTTGTAGTGCGTTTGAATCCCTACGAAAAGCCGCCTGTGGCATTATTCTACGATCACCCGTTGGGGAAGTATAAGATTCAGAAGCGGCAAGCGATATTTTTCTTGTGTTATTGAAATAGGAAATAGGTAATTGCGATGAGTGACCTCTAAAAAATGTTTTCAAGAGCTCAAATTTTAACAGCCATCTTTTTTTACCTTACTGCAACTATTGAATCGTACCAATTGGAAAAAAAATATCGATTTTTTTTCAACCACCCTACTGTATATATGTCTTGCTATGTGCTGCGGCTCCTTTCTACGCATCCCCAATGGTCACAACATTGTACCTATTGCTGTTACCCTCACCACTTCACATACCCCCACTCTTGCATAAAAAATTTTAAAAATACATTATCAAAATTTCATTGTTTGTAAATTTTCGCTATAATTCATAACTGCTAGAGGTTTCGTCTCCCCGGTGCTTCGAGCCTGGGAGACGAATTTAAAGGAAGAAAACCCCTCGAATTTGGTTACATGCAGGGTTTGAATAGCATTCAACCGTTTAAATAGTATTCAAATATTGAAATACTATTCAAACCCTGCATGTAACCAAACCCGGGGCATTTTCTTTCTTTGAATTCGTCTTCCTGGCGCCAAGCGTCAGGGAGTTCAAACGTAGCAGCTATGGATTGCACTTTAGTGAAATAAATTTACCAAAAATGAAATTTTGATAATGTTTTTCTTAACTTTTCATTCAAGAGTGGGGGTATGCGGAGTGGTGGGGGTAAAAACAATAGGCACAATGCTGTGACCATTGGAGAAGCGTATCAAGAGAAAAACTAAATGGCATATATAGTTATGGTAAGAACATAGTGAGTATAAATATATTCATCACCTAGAAACAATAGTAATTTTAATAATTCGAGTTTTAGTGAATATTGTCAGTCGTAGAAAATCTTTTTAGGTATTCTCTTAGAACATCAAAAAGGATATTTGTACAAAAATTTACCTCTATTTTGGAATTTACCTTTTCCGGAAGTTTATCCAATTCTTTTTTTAATCTTGCAATCGTTACTAAAAAAAGAAGACCTGACACGAATACAACTCGAACGAAAAATCAAATGAAAAAAGATCCGTTAGTTTTCACACCCGCGATCTTTACAACCTTGTTTTTCTAGCCCCTCAACTGTCACTAATGATCCACGATCTTTATAACCTTTCTGATTTCACAGCTGTCACTTTATATAATCTACATAAAAAAATCATAGCTGCTTATTATTATTATTATTTTTCCTTCTCACGAACGACATTTCATCATCATCAATATAAATATTCATTAGTAATACTTATCACATATCGAGATAGAATGTTACTAATATCACAAGAACAGTAATCGGAAAAAAACATGAGCATCGAAATGTGTGCGAAAAATCTATCAAAAAAATGATCAATTTTTTGATGCAACAAAAAAAATGACAAATTAATATCTCTCGAACGCTTTAGGCCACAGAATTCTAAGTGGCCATAATCGAAAGAAAAAAAATGTAAAATCGTAATATACTTCAAAGCTGTTCGATTAATTGATTTTTCAAGGTAAAATTCTCAAAGAAATTCTAAAACAATTGGAAAAGTGGTGCTCGGAAGCCTCGGAGTAACAGTGTCTTGTAGCGACTGCTGTTTTTTTTTTTTTTTTTTTTTTTAATGTATTTGTCTAATAGAAAAATTTTGATTGAATCCCACGGCAAAAATCTTCAGGTCACACGAAATCACATAGCCCCCACCCTCTTTAGTCGTGAAACATAGGAACAAAATAAAGGTTTTATTTTTGTAGTGCTGCTGGAGTTAGCTCTTGCACGAGTGTACTCTTCAATATTTATAGCGAGAGCTGATTCAGAAATGCTATGAGCGAGCCAGGAGTGACCCAGTGCTGCTGAGACCACGCGAACCCTGAGCGATCACTGGCTGCCGTGTCTTCGATGCACGGTCTTTCATACGCTCCGAGACAATGGAATAATCACAATAATTCAATCTATAAATAACTAAAATTTGGATTGCTCCCGCGAAATAATCTCAAACCAAAGTTTTCTCTCTAAATTCCGTGATTGGCTGTAAACAAGCCGAGATCACTTCGTGCATCAGTACGAAATGTCAATTGGACAAGCGCCTTTCTTTGGTCAACAGCTGCTTCATTTTTAAATGTCTCCAACTCATTACGTGTTTCTAAAGCTTTCAGTGAACGTTTTTAGTGGTCTAGTTATTTTGTTTTAATAAAACTACCCGAAGAAGTTTGTGATTGATTTATTGAGTGGAAAAAATTTCGAGGTTATGTTTACATTCTCACAGATTCATGGATATGTTACTAAACGAGTCAGCCAAAGTTCTTGCGTCTGTGTTTTTATGATTATTTTCTTGTTTTTTTTTACGCAAGTTTTTTCAATTTTATCTAGCTATACGATTTGATCAGTCGGGAGTTTTTTTATGTTTTTTAAATCATGTTTTTATTTCACACTTTTCAAAATAAAGTTTTTTTCCAAATTTTTTTAATCCAAAATGTTTGCAATTTTTTTTTTATATTCACTGCCAGTACCGCTAGTACATGGTAAAATAAAAAAATAAATACAAAATAATATTTATTTTTTATCACATTAGATGAAAATTACAACCCACAAAATATGTATACATATGTATTAGGGTGGTCCTTAACAGGGGTGTTTTCGAATTTCTTTGCTCCCAGGGGCTCAAATGCTTCCAAATAAATAAAAAAAAATTCCCTGAAAATTTGAGCCCTTAATATTAACTCTAAGATAGTCCGCATTCCAACCTAAGTTTCTTATGGAAATAACATGAGAAAAATTCCTTTCGTTCTTTACGAGTTTATAACTCTGGGACAAATAAATTCAAAATTACGAGTC
>JBBLXU010004069.1:0-14661 GCA_037893425.1 Campoplex nolae
TCACGGGGAAAAAAACGTGGACAAGTACATTGGTGGTCCCTTGTTTCCCTATGATATTAAAAAAAATCCAAAACGCCGCTTAGAAGAATACAAAAAAAGTTACAAAATAAGTTAAGATCTGTTGAAATATACGTAGCCAAATACGGGAAGCTTTACTGCGTTTCAATAAATTTTCAAATACGGTTTGATGTTGATAGAAAAAATAATAAAGTTCGGAAATTTAACTATGTCACTAACCAAATTGCAAACGTAAAAAAATTAGATTGTAAAAAAATTCTGAACGAAGTACTTGGCGAGTTCGTGATCATGATCTATACACTACGCTAATTTCATGGAAAAATCCTCGCCAAGTACTTCGTTCAGAATTTTTTTACAATCGTTTTTTTAAAAGTTAAAAAAACGTCCCAATAAATCAATTTTCGAAAAAGTTATGTCACTTTGAAAACAAAATGACGTCATTTTTTTGAAAAAATTAAAACTTTTTCTGGGTCGGGTAAAAAAATTTAAAAAATTCTGAAAACTGCCTTCGGTAGCGTAGAAAAGGATAAAAAAGTTTTCGCGAAATCAAAAGGGGTCGGGTTCAAAAGTGATCGATTCGGCGTGGAACGCTCTATATATAAATACGTTCCTTTTGTAAATTTTCCTCTCTTTTTGTGAATCATTAATGTCAAGTTTTTGTGTTGTTTTAGTACTAAATTTGTGTGGATGTATGTTGTACATATACGTACGTTTCTTGGCCCTAATGAAAAATTGTGATTTCGATTTTTTTTTTCAAAAGGAGTTTTTTTTTAAATGTAACATGGAGCAGCGTTTTTAATACTTGTACTTATCATGCCTTCAGCTCTCGATTAATGTTTATTTATGTATTGATTCCAATTAGCCCGTGGCGGAAGAGCCCTTTAAATTTGATATGGAGTTGGACAACCTGCCAAAAGAAATTCTCAAAAAATACATATTCGAGGAAACGTCACATTTTTCGCATGAACAAGAGAATACCATGTAGTTCTCTGGAATTTTTGCAACAACACACGGTTCAACTTCGTGCGAAGGTTAGTAACAGCTGAATATCATGATGGTATATCGAGATTATGCAATCTCTCAAGTAAAGACTGTAACATATAAGGTGAAAATTGGTTAATTCATTTATATTGTGTTTCTGTAATGCTTGATACACCTAACAATTTTCCAGTATGCAAAATGTATGAGACATCGTACTTAAGGTTGATCCCCTGCGACAGCCCCAACCAAACGTTACATACCGCCTGCATATTAAAAAGGTTGATAATTCGTTCGAGTCGTAGTCAATAACTTTAAAAAGCCCATGTATACGTACTCGGTGCCAGTAGATAATACGACAGATATCATTTACTTTCGTAAAATTTATTCTAAAAGTCCTTTTGATCTGACATTGCAAATAAACTTTTGGACGGAACTATCCGAGCTATGCCTCAACACACAGAAAAGGTAGCCTATACAGACAACGCATTCTTATGTATGCGTGTTAGACCGACGATCGTGGCAACGTTGCGCATCAGCTGTTATATATACACTCCCGGTCAAAAGTATGGGTTCACCCATCGAAATTTTCAGCCTCGGTATAAGTTCCATATCTCAGTGGAAAAAGATCGTAAGAGGATTTAATGAGCGCCATTTTAAAGACGACAGTTTAAGCTTCACTTTGCCTATTTTGGATAATTTTTTACAATTTTTTTTTTAGTCCCCAAGCGCTTTTGAACAGGGCAGTTTTTCGACGATTTTTTGAGTTTCGGAGATGGGCTGCCCATCCACTAGAAATTTTTCCTTACAATTTTATTTATCATAGTTTCAAAGGGGATATCAGATGCTGCATTTCCGTTTTTGAAAAAGTATCGTGCGATTTTTTTTCACAAAAATATTTTAATTTTTGACGAAAATTGAGTTTTATTAAATTCGGCGTATCTTGAAAACGGCGGGAGATTGAAGAAAATATCACGAGGGTGGAAAGTTGCATGACATTATGATGGACCTGGTGGAATTATTTCAGAATTTTTTTTCGACATTTTTTTTTCTCCTACTTTTGGAGTAAAAATTATTTTAATTTTTTCATGAAAAATTTTTTTTAGAGGGGCGAGGCATTTTTTTATTGGTTTTATCACCATCTTCACGTCATTTTAATTAAAAATTAAATCCCTTACCTTTTTTTATACATTTTTTTCGTCAAAAAAACGTATTTTAATTAATAATTATATCTCTTGCCTTTGTGTTTTACATTTTTTTGACGAAAAAAAAACGTATAAAATAAGGTAAGAGATTTAATTTTTGATTGAAATGACGTATTTCAATAAGTTTTGAATGAGATTTAGATTTGATTTTAATAAAACGTATTTTAATTAAAAATGAAATCTCTTATCTTTTCGTTTTACGTTTTTTTGACGTAAAAAACGTATAAAAAAATGTTTAATTAAAAATTTTGCTCGCTTGCAAAATATGTCGTATGCAGCCTAAACCTTAGTACTTCTCGAGATCATATCTTTCAAACTAGATGTTCAATCACCTTGATTTTTTTTTACAATATCCGTGATATCCTGCTCTAGCTCCTCCTCGTTTTTCATAAACTTCTTAACTTTAGTTCTAACGGTAGAATTAATAATATACTGTTTGCCTATACATGGTCCATATATTACGTGTTAATTGAGTCAACTTCAATTATATATATGTCATGTTCGGGGTTATGAAACTTGTTAAAATTTTATAGAGGTTTTGTTCACGTGTTGAACAATACGTATGCCAAATTTGAACAATTTCTTAATTCAACCGTCTCGTAGGGTAACCACCTTAAGTACAGTAAGATTTTCCATGGAAAACCTTAACAAGTCGATAGAATTTTGCGCGAAAGTTTAGTGGACCGATAAGAACAAATTGATTCTTGCAGTTTCACAACACCGCATTTTTCAACAAATTCCAGAGCTTTGGATGGCGTCGTTAATTGATTTCGATATTGGTTTAATCAATTTTTATGAAAATGGGTACCCCAGAGTTTTTGAGGCCGTTGATTACGAGTATGTGTGGATACCATATGGGATCCGTGGGTATGCATGAAGCATGAAACATGAAACATACCCAATACGAGAAATTACCATAAGTTTTTACCAGTACAATCCAGTATAATCATTAGACTGATGCAAATAATTTTTTTTTTTCATTCTGTACTGGTGAAAAAAGAATTCTTTAAAAAAATTAGCTCGACTGCTCAATTTTTAGAGGTGACTATCTCGACTTTTATACATTTTAACCCGTTTCGGCCCAGGACGCCCCTCGAGTTACACCGCTATTTAGTGGATCATAACTACTGCTACTCTGGACTAAAAAAAAATTAAAAGCACATAATCTTTTAGTTTAAGATGTGCTCTTTCCGATGATACCCGAGAAATTTCTGAAAAAAATTTTCAATTTTAAGAAAATACGATTTACAAGAAAAAAAAACTAGAGTGTACTTTAGACCACACAACTGAAGTAAAACTTTTTTTTGCACCATACAGATATAGCATACATTTACCCCCACCACCGCGAAAAGTTTTGTTTCGAGAAAGTATAGTCTCGGCGAGCCTCGGCCCAGCAGACGACAGGCTGTCAATGTACTTGTCCCGAGACTCTACCGAGTCTCTTGATATAAAAGAAATTTTTTTTTCTAATGTTCATGGGTTTTCATTGAAAAATCAATATTTTAGATTTGATTTTTTTATTCATTATTTTAATTCACCGTTTCATTATTTTTCGGTTGATGGTCCTGGAACATCGCATTCATACTCCGAGTCTGTATCACTCCCTGCCATAATTTTATACAATTCAACCGAAAATTCGCAAATTGTGAACTTTAAAATGAATTAAAAATTTTATTCACTCTAAACGTCGAATACATAATGTATTGAACTAAATATTAATTAATAAAATTGTTCAAGAACGAAATAAAATCACGGAAAAACAAAAATCACCGTTCGTGTAACGCTAGTGAACTCAGAACTGGCAATGAGAAAAAGAGAGGAAGGAAATATGCGCGCGCAATTCTTTCTTTCACTTGCTCCTATAGGGCTTCCATCAACGTAATGGGCAATGAGAGAAAGAGAGAAAGGAAATGTGCGAGCACACCACTCTCTCTTGCTGAAAAGAAAATGTGCGTGCGCACCTGAATGTAAAAGTGGGGTATACGAAACATAACTCTCTCTCTTTCTGTCTTTACCAACATATATCTCCCACACAACTTCCGTTCGCTTCGCCCGATCACACTTTCCGTAACGCTCTCACCAGTTTACTCCCCAAGCCCAGCGCGCGTATAGAAGTTTTACTTCAAAAACATGATTTTTTCAAACTTTTTTTTTGAAATTGAGTTTTCAAGGGTTACCCGGTTTGGGATGGACCTGGAACTGTACTAATCGGTGGCATAAGTGTTTGAGTTTCAATAATCCATAGTCAAAATTTTTTTTATTCAATTAGTGTATGTCAAATGGCGACTGAAGTGAAAAATTTTCACGAAAAAAGTAATATTTTTTTTTTCCAAATGATGCACTTTTGGAAAAAGTTGTCAAGAATATAAAGTTCTTAAAATCACTCGAAAAATGCACTAGAATTTTTTGCAAAACAATGCACTTGTAGCGAAAATAGTGAAGTATAAAAAGTTCTCAAAATCGATCGAAAAATGCACCTAAATTTTTTCAAAATTTTCAAAGAAAAATTTTCAATTTTGCAAAAAATCGCTCATAACATTTCGCAAAAAATTCTAAAGCATTTTTCGAGTGATTTTAAGGGGGGGTAAGGTATTTAATTTTTTATTGCATTTTTTTTATTTTTGAAATTGAATCCGTAATATCTGAAGAATATTGTGTCAAAATTTCAAGTCAATTGGAGCAAAATTGACGAAGTTATGAGTATTTTTATACCTGCCGGATTTTTGTACCTATACCCGAACCGAACCGAGCGCCCCGACCCGAGCGCGCTATTGTTACCCGGCGGATGTTTCGCTCTCTATGTAGTACCTTACCTCCCAGTTCCATCTATCGAAATTTCAAGGCAAGGACAAACGTGTTTATACCTGGTCTGTATACTTTGGCAGTGTGGCGTACAAAATTCAGTCAGCAGGAAATATCCCATCGAGCAGACGTATCCACGCGTTCTTATTTTCGCATAATTTCAGCTCCGTTTTCATTAATTTTTGTTGTTCAATTATTACAAAAATGCCAAAAAAAAATCGAAGATCTGATAGACAATCAGCTAGTTCGAGATTACATCGACCCAAAAAAATTTTACCTCCCCACAAACGGAAAAGCGAATACATTACGACAAGAAGCGCGTCAGCTAAAAAAATAAAAATGACCGTTGAAGATCAAATTAGGGAGGATCTTGAAAAACATTATAGGGTAATTGATTTTTTATTGGTCTTTGCAACAATTGCTACGCTAATGAAGTGTGTGAAGTGTGATGGAAAAGTAAATTTTCATTCGACTAAGAAAGAAGATCTTGGATTTCACATCAAAGTGTCGTGCGAAATTTGTAAACAAATTACAAACGTTCCGTCTAGTGCACGAATAAACTCTGGTATTTGCGAAGTGAATTATCGGTTTGCCTTCGTGATGAGGGTATTAGGCCTTGGATTAGTTGGCTGTGAAAAGTTCTGCGGCTTGATGGATTTGTCCAGTTCATTTTTATCAAGACCGACGTACAATAATTACGTGAACAAAATGTGCTCGACTATAAGAGAAGTAGCGAATCGATTTTTTTCATCTGCTACAAAAGAAAAAAGAGCAGCAACAGCCGAAAAAAAAACTGAAGATCTGAGCAAAGATGCCCTCCTGGAGCGATGTGTCGGAGGCTTCACGCAGAACAACAATGAGAGTTTGAACCAACTTATTTGGAAAATCTCACCGAAGCACTTGAGTGGAACCTCTGTCGTCGTTGAAATTGCAGCTTATGTGGCAGCCAGTGTCTTCAATGAAGGTTCGTTTGCATTACTCACCTTCATGCAAGACATGGAAATCAGTAGTGGATCAAGCGCTCATGACTGGGCGCGATCCACTGACTTCACACGCATAAGCCGAGCAGAGCAGGAAGCTGAACGACAAACCAAAGAAGGCAGGATTCGTCGTAGGCAGGAGCAAAAAGATGCATTAGTCATCATCAATGATAGCAACATCCTCTATGGACCTGGCATTGATGACTCAGTGTGAGGTATGTCGATAAAATTCGCTTATAAACGTTTTAACTGGATTTTTTTGTGTTTAAAACTTTAAAGCGTTTTTCCCACAACTCACGTTTTCAAAGTCGGTGCCCTTGATAACTTCAAAACTACTGCACCGATCCTTTTGAAATTTTAAACACTATTTCTATACATCATTTACGAGGTAAGGCTGTCGAGTTTTTTTTGTTCATAATTTTGATTTCGCGATAACAAATTAGCCGATTTTTTCCCAAAAAATTGTGTTTTTCACTTCAGTGTTCGAAAAAATGAAAAAAATTGGAAAAAAAAACTCGACAGCGTTACCTGGGGAAAACTATTATCTAACGAATGAACTTTGATTTTTTGATTTCAGATGATCCAGCACCAAGTTATGAGGGGCACCGCAATTCAACTTTTTTTCGAGACACGTCCGAACAATTGCTGCCATTGCCGTATTTTTAAATATTTCTTTGTACAAATTTGATGAAACATTCTTCGAATGTCATACTTCAATGTACCATTGGTTGAGTAAAGAAATTTTAACTGCGTCGTCAAAAAAAAATCACGAAAACATGGCTTTTTTCGTATGATTTGACCTTACCCCTCCCCCCCCTAAGAACTTTTTATTCTTGACAACTTTTTCTAAAGGTGCATCATTTGAAAAAAAAAATCCTTACTTTTTTCACGAAAATTTTTCACTTCAGTCGCCATTTTAAATATACTAATTGAACAGAAAATTTTCGACCGTGGATTATTGAAATTCAAACATTCATGCCACCGGTTAGTACAGTTCCAGGTCCATTCCAAACCGGGCAACCCTTGAAAACTCAATTTCAAAAAAAAAAATGTGAAAAAATCATGTTTTTTTTTCGTTTCAAACCGCATTTTCTTGTAATTAAAAAAAATTTCGAGAAATGTCGTGGGTATCATCGGAAAGAGCACATCTCAATCTAAAAGATTATGTGCTTTCAATTTTTTTTTAGTCCAGCGTAGCAGTAGTTATGAGCCACTAAATAGCGGTGTACCTCGAGGGGCGTTCTGGGCCGAAACGAGTTAAATGCATTTTTCGATGTTCTACGCAATTTTTCATATACCAATGAATTATATTTGTTATATTCGCATGTAACTATCAATGACGTTTTTCTGAAACATCATTCGACCACACATCATGCACTAAAATGACCAAAAGTATGGAAAAATCGCAAAAATCCCCTTTCGGGGAAAAAAAGCCTGGACAAATAAATTGATGTTCCTTCGTTTTCCGAGTATATCACAAAAATAGTTTGATAAATCGAAAACCTAACTTGGAAATATTTCAAAAAATCATCAACCCACTTTTTATTTACATCACAGAGGAGAACCATCTATATAGATCATGAAATATCCGTCCAGAAAACCTGGTTTCATAATGAATGTTACTCTGAATTTTTTTTCAACGGAAAATAGTAGAAATTTAACCATTCAAAAATTAGTGTTATCAAGACGAGAACGAAAGCACGTATTATTGGTGTGTTGGATGAATTAGTATTCTGAAAAATAAATGAAAAGGTTACCATTCAAGTTACGCACAGCAGTAAAATTTATGATATCAATACGAAGACAAGTATTTATTGGTGATTCAGAAGATGTCAACACCGACAATCTAAGATTACTTAATAAAATTGTTAAATTCTAATATGTTAAAATTATGTTTAAATACGTGTTAAGAATATTTGTCCAGCCCTTAACTCATTATCAAAAATGCTAATTCAAACAAAAAACAAATTAGAGCTGGAGTCATGTGTTACTTTCATTTCGGAAGTTTTGGAAGTAGAAACTTATGAGAACATCAATTCTTCTCCGAATATCAGGAAAAAAAATTCAAAGTAACATTTATTGTTAAATCAGATTTTTTCGGCGGATATTTCATGTTGTATATGTCGCATTGCATTCGAAGATGTGACTTGGGCGACGCACTTGACCTTTTTTTGACATCGCAGTCGAAGATGCGATTTGGGCGACGCACTTGACCTTTTTTTATGACGTTTAGGGATGGTCAAATGGCGAGCGTCGAGTGACGAGATGTCACCCAAATGTTTAGAATGTAGTGACTTGGTTGGTGGTGCGTGGTGCATGTACCACAAGTGGGTTATATCGCGTAGAGGCCCAGGACAAAAAAGAGAGGAAAGACGAAAAGGTCTCACATATTGGAAATTATTCCTTCTCGGGTCGTCGTGTCGAAAAGAGCGTTTTTTGAAAGAAGGGCTCTGCATGATACACTCCGCTAGCACCACTATCTAGAGATTTCAATATAACGTTTATTTTGTACCTTTTAATCTTTGTGTCAAAACATCTAATAAATTCTGTACGCTGTGTCACTGCGGCCGTCAGTGAGGTATCCAACTATTTTTTGATACACATTATTTGTGTGTATCTGACATATATAGATGGTTCTTCTTCGGGATATAATTAAAAAATGGGTTTATGATTTTTTGAATTTTTCCAAGTTAGGTTTTCGATTTTTGCGATATTCTCGGGAAACGAAGAACCATCAATGTACTTGTCCAGGTTTTTTCCCCGGGAGGAGATTTTTGCTATTTGATATCACTATTTTGTTTCTATGGTATTTCAAAGTATTTTAATAATATTTCCGTTGATAACTTAAAATTTACCTTTGAGGCGATATACATATCAGCAGATTTACTACTTCGCCAAAATTCAACTGTACCAAGAAATGGTTCAAGAAAAACAGCGCTCGACACCTTCCTGAAATCTCTTTTTCAAATTTATTATGATACATCTGAACAAGAAAAATAAAAGAACAAAGCGCACATTGGGTCTAACAAAATTCATAAATTTTACATGCGTCCACGGTCATTCACACATAAAAATTTCGACCGCATTGAACAATGATCAGCCAAAGGCTATTTGTGATAAATATTTCAATTAATAGTGCCACAATCACTGACAACACGTGGAAATACTCAACGTACACGTCATTTCATAAAGGTGTCAAGCTTTGTAGGTGCCCGTTGCATCTCGGCGACACAAATTTTGATACTAACAAAAAAAAAGAACCCGACGACTTTTCAAAACAACTTATTGAATTCGTTATGGACAACCAGAGCGGAAAGTGAATAACTTAGCATACACTATGACAGACATTTTTATCCCATCTATAAATGAGCAACTAACGACTTTTTTTCAAATCTTTTAACTCATATTGCCGCAGTGAAAGCGAAGAAGTAGAAACGCACGCACACATATAGTCCAATGAACTGATGAAACTTGGTATTGATACACTACGTATCGATGAGAAAAAATGGACCAAAGAGCACGACCAAACTCAATTACTAATATGATGGCTTATATTAGATAATGATGACACAATAAATCTAATTAGCACACATTTATTTCGATTTTTTAATCGGATTTATCAGTATATACAGAAAGTGAAAAAAGAACGTCAAGTATTGAAAAGTTGTGACCTTATCTATAAAATTACTACTCGAAATCGTTTCGCCATTTACAAAAATAAAATCATATCATTTTCATGAAGCCAAGACCACCAAAAATTGTGTGTGAAATTACAAATAGACGTGAAATGCACGCGTTGTATATCTGTACGTATGTACTATCATTGCAGAAATTATACGCCATACGCATGGCGCAAAGATTATACGCCAACTTGGCGTGTATGGTTTTCAAATGTCAGTTCGGCAAAGGAACGCTTCTTTCATTTGTACATTGAGCCATTTTTTTCTGCTTATTCGTCCGTCCAAACCATTTATTCACTCAGCCCATCTAATCATCCGTCCGAACCTATCTATGTAGAATATTGATTTTAAATCATACTAATGTGAGATTCGCCTTTGCTGAACTTACATTTGAAAATCATGCACGCCAAGTGCATGATTGCAAATCATTTTTTTTTGCAAATTTGCAAAATGCAAAAAAAATGATTAACAAAATTTGCAAAATGCAAAAAAAAATGATTTGTAAAATTTGCAAATCACGCACTATAGACAATATTATTTAGTAATCACATTATTCGGCTCTTTAGCGTAATCAGTTATTTTTTTAATTCGGTTTGCAACGTTGACTGGAAGTTTATACTGGATGACTGGAAGAATATAAACAAATTTATTATAAATAATAAATAAATTTATTATTTATATAATAAATAAATTTATTAATTATAATAAATTAAATAAATATATTTAATAAATAAATAATTATAATAAATAAATATTAAATAAACATTATAAATGATGAATAAACTTATTATTTATAATAAATTTAACAAATTAATTATAAAAAAATTTAGCGACGAGTTTGTGTCACTCATACTGCGAATATTTTTTTTACGAAATTGCGACAAGTTCGTGTCGCAAAATATTACAAACTTTCAGAAAATTATACGACAAATTCTCGTCGCTCTCAAAGCGAGTTCTTTTTTTTCATTACACTTCTTTCAATAAAGTTTTGTCGCAAAAAAGTTATTCATTTGCATTCGAATTGCATTTCATAAATACCCTCAATTCGACTTTCTTATCCGTCAGTTTATTGTACTTTGGTAAATTGAACATCGTTGAATAACTGAATAATCTCTTAACAGCAGCAGACGATGGGAGAGGTGTATTAAATTTCAGATTCGTATTTTCATCGACAACGAGACAACATCATGATGTTTGTTCATAGTATTCAGAATATAAATTTACAGCTTGAAACGATAGTTGTTGATTTTGGTTCTTAATTAATAATAGATCCGGAACTCGAAGCAGGAATAATTTAATTTAGACATTTTGTTGGTGAATTTTTACATGAATTTGCGTGTTGCGTGAAGATCTGGTGTTGGTAGGGGAAAAATAAATGACGCAGTGGGAGTCTGTTTAAAAAGTGGAAAAAGTATTTTATTCGTAGTCGTAGAGAATATCACAGAGAAATAACGATGAATGATGTGCCCGAAATTAATAATTAGCCCGATAAGAGAGCCCGAGGGTAATGAGAAATATGAGATGACCCGGTCGGAGTCGAACACACGTTCGACGCGTTCGAATGTAAGCCCAAGCGTGCCCGCGAGTGCCCGACATGTAATCCTGTATAATCGGTGTAATCAATGTGTTAAAAGTCACGAAAAGTATCTTAAAATGTAGTATGAATCGTCCCGAATCTAATTGAGGAAATATTTGGCCCAAAAAGTGGTGATTGCCGCAGAATTTATCACAAAGGGAATTTTGAAGATACAAAGGCATCTCAGCACGCTGTTCGACCGGACCCAGACTGATGTAATCAATATGGCGATCGATGAAGACGCGCCGTGGGCATCCGCCACACGTCGCGACGATCGCGCCCGAGGTGTCGCCCAGTAGGTGCTGACGCCCGTGGGAGCGCGAGAACTAACGCCCGCTCACTCGTTATCTCGCGACTCCCGAGACCCGCAAGCTAGCGACGCCAGCGGCGAGGCGGGAACTCGATCGTAGCAGCACTCGCCGTCGCCGTGACCTCGCTAATTCCTGAACATTGCGATTTTATTCATTTTAATTGAATTTGTATTTACAGATTTATTTATTGGATGAATAAAGAAAAATTTTACATAACTTTAATTTCCAATTCGTGAACAACTGTTTGCGATAATTATTTTCAGACAATTCTTATTTTGATAAATAATTTGTTAAATCGTATTCAACGCCGCAAACGTGGTAACGAGTTTCGCCACTATTCGCCTTGTCACCTCGGTCGCTTGATCTACGAGACATCGGTCGACAGCAGTTTCAATATGGCTGCGCCCGTGTGTTTACGAGGCTGCGCCAGACCGCGTTTATTTTTATTAATAATTATAAAACAATGAGATTTCTTATTGTTCCAAATTGATCGTTCAGTTCGCGAGTGTTTTATGTGTAAATTTGTGTTATGTTGTGCTCTGTGGATGTTTTTCATAAGTATTTATAAAGTGTTTTGTGGAACTTCCGGTTTACGGGCGGTTGAGGTAAGAAGTGCCTGTGCGTGCTGGGGGCCTATTAGATCAAAAACCCGGGATAAATAGTAATAGTGGGTGTAAGGGATAGAGAAAACATTCAGTGGAAGGTGAGGAATAAGTGGAAATAATCAGTGCAAGTGGCAAATTAGAAATTCTTTAGGATTCCTGAAGAGTTTTGGGGACAGTGGAAAGTGAGGTTAGGAAGCGGAAAATGGAGGGAGAGAAACAAGCTGGCGGTAAACCCGCAGCGGAAACCGGAAAGGACAACGAATTGAGTACGGGGTTGATGGATGGGACGGTAGAGGGCGACACGGGTAAGTGCGAGAAAGGTGAATGAAAACCGGCGCTGTGGTCTAGTGGCTAGCGTGCTTGCCTCTAAGCCAGAGCGTCGGGAGGTCCTCGGTTCGATTCCCGGTCCCATAGCCTTTTCGTGAGAATTAAATATGAGCGTGACCAGCTCCAGATGTATATACGAGACATACGCAGGTACTTGTACATGCGTGTGTCACATGTATACAGCTGTAGTTCATGTTTACATTCTCGCGACAAGGCGTGACGTAGCTCCGGTACCGTGAAACGAACCCAGGGCCGGCTGTAGTAGCACGGGTTTTCCGCAGTTTCCCTGTGCCCATGGAATCGAGTGCCGTGGCGAATGTGCTACAGAGGAGGAAGTCGGATGCAGCCGCATGGAGGGACTGGCTACTCTACCGACCCTGCAATAGACTAAGAAAGGATCTATGCCAGGGGGACAATGAATTGAAAAAAAAAAAAATGGTGAAGGAAACACGCAGAAAAGAAGAGGGTGGCCATATAAGACCAAAACAGCGGACTCAGGGGTTGGATAGAAAAGAAAGGTATATTGAGGGAAAGTCAAGCGGATTTTAGACCAGGAAGGGGAACAAGGGATCATATATTTGTTCTAAACTCATTAATTAATAACAGACTTAAAAAAGGAAGGGAAAGCTATATTTAGCATTCATTGATTTTAAAGCAGCATTTGATACAGTAGATAGAGGAATTCTTTTCAAAAAGCTAGAGGGAAAGGGCGTCAGAGGGAAGATGTTGGGAATGATCAAAGGAATATATGGTACAGTGGGACCTCTCTAAGAGAGTGGTCTAGGGCGGTAAGGGGAAGAAATTCTCGAGAAATTCGTCGCCGAAGCCTTCCCCCACCAATAGGTAGAGCGCTCGAGAATCGTGAAAGTAGTGGTGTGTGCGTGTTTCTCCACTCGAACTCGATAAGAGGACACGGTTCGCTCGGAACAAAAAATTATAAAGGAGTCGCGGAAAGTGTCGTGTTTCGTCGTTTTCTGCGTAAGTATCTTATTGAATATCGATAGGAAGATAAACAATAAATCTTGCTTTTTCTTTGTTTTTTTTGTTTACATTACATACAATGTTGACTATTGTAGTGGCTCATTTTTTCACAAGATTGTAACAAATATAAAGCAAATTAAACTTTATAAAGCTTTTAATAATTGTTCGATAGTCTTATTGTTCTCAAAAATATGCGTGTATTCATTATCAAAACTTAGCCGTATATAAATTAAGATCTATCTGCTTGGTAATACATTGTATATACAAGCCATTTTTTTCTGCATATCTGCCTGATAGAATACATTTGTAAAAGTTATTCTCAGCTTAAATATATTTTCAGTACGTATACGTATATACGTCTAGTTAATATATATAATATTCCATTAATAGGTACTTAACCCTTTGAAGCATACATTTTTCCTTACGTGCAATCAGCTCAAAAATTTGTACTCGGGGGTTTTTGGGGTCGCTGATTACGAATCTGCGCTCAAAATTTGGAAATTAAGATGGCGGATCGCGATGGCGAAAATACAAAAAGTCATTTGATCAGAGCGAAAATTGGTACACGGTGGCTTATGGGCTCGCTGATTACGAATCTGCACTAAAAATTTGTAAATTCAAGATGGCGGTTCCAATATGGCAAATCGAGAATACAAAAAATCATTTGATCACAGCAAAAATTGGCACTCGGGAGTTTTGGGGGTCGCTGATTACGAATCTGCACTAAAAATTTGGAAATTCTAGATGGCGGGTTAAATATGGCGGATCGAGAATACAAAAACTCACTTGATCAGAGCGAAGATTGGCACTCGGGGTTTTTTGTTGTTTTGTGGCCTATCACACCTAAAACGATTTTTCTTTAGGCACAAATATACGAAAAGTAAAAAAATATATGTAAATAAAAAAACAAAAAAAAAATTAAAATTAAAAAAAAATGTATGGAGCTAGAAACTCGCTATGTCTTCGCCGTTAGCTCCGGGCAATGCCAAAAGCGTAATTCTGTTACATCCTACCCAAAATTTGGATTTCCATAAATCAATAACTGGAACGTCAGGAGAATGGTAACCAGTGGATTACCCTATACTAACAAATAAATGAAAAACAAAACTATAAAAATCTAGAAGAGGAACTGTAATCCATCTAGGAGCAAATAATCATATATCCCAGCTCAGAATCGATACATCTCAAGTAATAAGTA
>JBBLXU010004073.1:0-14563 GCA_037893425.1 Campoplex nolae
TTTGTTGTTAGTAGTGTTAGTTATGTTAGTTTCGTTTCCGGTAATTGTCCGTCGTTCGCGTTATTAGTCCACTCATACAAACGCAGAGCCACACACACAAACCATGCGCCTGTTGAGCTGTCTCGTAAAGGAGCTGTCAGTGTTGTTCCGAGTGTCTGTCTGCCCAGATTTCCAGACACCCGGCCGTCCCTGCCTACCTATCTATTCTCTAACTTCAAATCCTTTGAGCCACAGGGACTCGCGACAGAAATGGGAAAAGACGGAAAAGGCATCGACACCTGATACCAATTGGCGAGCCGCCGCAGGCCAGTCCCGTCCACCGAGAAGTTCCCGCAGAGCGACTCTCTGCGGTTCGAACTCGGGGCATTCGAGGAGGAAATGCTGAACCGTGTCCACCCTGCCACACAAGCAGTTATCCCCGTCCACGAGTCCAAATGACGCGAGGCGCGCTCTGAAGTTCCCGTGACCGGACACGACCTGCGTCGTATAGTGGTTTGGCTGGAACCAGCTCGCATTCATCCTCTCGCGAACGCTTTCAAAGAAGGCGTATGTGGTGCGGCCCTTCGGCGAAGTTTGCCATTCAGCCTGCCACATGTTGAGAGCCTCGCCCTTGATGGTCTCCACGGCGTCTGGTGCGCCCGCTGGAACCACCACGTTGTTGATCCTGGTGTCCCATCCTACCCTAACCTCGTATCGGGCCCTGCTCTGTTCCAAAAGAATTTTTACCGGAAGTGCCCCACTAATGACGCACAATGCCTCGTATGAAGTTGTCCTGTATGCCCCAGTAGTCGCGATAAGCGCAAGCCGCTGTGTCGTTTTCAATACTCTAATGTCCGCGAATTTACAAAGATCTACCCACCCTGCAGCGGCGTATGAGACCGTTGGAAGAAATACCCCCCTATATATTGTAGCCATCGCTCCGAAGCGCAAACCCCACCCTGAAGCCGCCAGTTTCCCCAATTTTTGGAAAAGCCCTATGCATTTTTTCTTGAGATAAGAGACATGGGTCCTAACCCCCAGCTCCTTGTCGAAGTGGACACCAAGATACCTGACGCTATCCTTGAAGTGAATTCTCGTGTTCCCTATGCGGAGATTTGGATACCTATTGGCCAAGTTTGGCCCCCTGTTTCTGATGTTCCTACGTACGCGATCGGGACGGTCTCCTCCCCGCCTCCCCACGGGAGCCCTACCTTGCCAGTCAGTCTTAAGGACGATTGCTTCCGTTTTCTTTTCCGAGATTTCGAGTTTCGCGGCCCTGCACCATTCAACGATCCTATCAACGATTACCTGTCCTTTCTGTTCCAGTTCCCTGCGCGAGTTTCCCTGCACCAACACCAAGAGGTCGTCGGCATATGCTACAAAATTGTTTGCTGCTATCTCTTCCAAAACCCTAAGAAGCCCATCGAACATAAGGTTCCAGCACGTTGGCCCCAGGACGGAACCTTGGGGGCAACCCCTCGTCGCCTGCTTAGAAACCTTGTTCCCCCCCCATGAGATTCCCACTTTTCTATCACTGAAATAATTCTGCATGACCTTGAAGATGTTTCGCGGGCAATTCCTATCTTTCAAACTAGTTAATACAAGAGGCCACCAAACGTTGTCAAAAGCTCCCGAGATATCAAATAGCAATCCTATCGTGTAAGTTCCTACAGAATTTTTAACCATCCTACGCATTTCTACTATAGCGTCTTCCGTGCATTTAGCTTTCCTAAATCCATATTGTCTACCTGAGATTTTTCCGTCCGCGAGTACGGTGCTATCGAGGCGCCCCTTAATTACTTTTTCTAATAATTTCCCTAGCACGGAGAGGAGACAAATGGGCCTATACGACTTTGGGTCCTTCTCGTCCTTGTCCTCGCCCTTCAAGAAGACTCGGAGAGAGCCCTCCTTCCAGGCAGAGGGGAAGGCACCTACTTGAAGGCACCCGTTGAACAAACGAACCAGTTGACCGGAGATGACGTCAAAGGCCCTCTTGAGGACAACGACCTCTATTAGATCGAGTCCCGGAGCCTTCCCGTTCTTAAGGGATTTGACTGCTGCTGAAAGCTCGCCAAAGGTGAATTCCGGGTCATCAGGAGAGGCCGGCGCGGTGCCGGAATTTTCTCTGACTTCTCGTTGTTGGGGGGTGTCATCTACTATTCGGTCTTCGGGGATGTGGACATCAAGAAGGCAGCTGGCGGTTTCTTCCATGCTCCTAGTGAAATCCTCGCCTCGCCGGATGGTGCTGAGCACCCTCTCAACGCAGAGCTTGTTTGCCTGTTGCTTATACACGAAGCCCCAGGGTTCCGCGTTCCCGTACGACGTGACAAAGTTTCTCCAGCTCTCAAGCTTGGTCTTCTTCACCTCCCGACTGTATTCCCGCAAAGAAGTGCGGTATTGAAGCCGGAGTATGAGGCGTCTCGGACCATCCTGTTCTCCTTGGAATGCCCTACGTTTCCGATATACTCCTTTTTTAAGATTCGTCAAAGCTACTGTCCACCACGGATTGGACCTTTTAAAATACTTTTTCCTGGGCATCGACTGGGTGCAAGCGTCGGTTATGACACTCGTGAGGGTCTCCGCCATCCTTTCGACTTCTACGGTGGACGTGAGGGGAAGCCCCTCCAGCCTATTCGCTGAGAGTTCGGCTAGGATCTGAGGGAACCGCTCCCAGTCGGCCTTTTTAATGTTGAACCGTCTGACAGTGGGTCCCCCGTCATTTCCCGCCGCCTTCGGAACCCGCAGCCTCACGTCCAGAGCGCGATGATCGCTCGTTGTCCAGTCCTCCCTTACGGTCCAGTTCCCGATGAAGCGGGTCATGGAGGGGGACGTTAGGGTCACATCGATGAACGACGACCCGTTAACCGTCCAGAATGTTGGCGGTTGTTGGACATCATTTTCTACATGATAGCCAAACTCCCTGATCAGCCTTTCGACCTTGACTCCTCGCTGATCGGACTCTTGGGGGCCCCACAGTTCAGAGCGGGAGTTGGCATCTAGCGCCACTATTACTCTCTGCCCCCTCAGTGTACGAAGCACCGTTGCGAGATGCCTGAGGTGCCTCTCGATGTCATCACTCCACTGAAAATAGTGGGAGACGACGTAGAACGAGAAGCCGGGTGCCAGCACTTCCGCACATGCACAGTGGGTCGTGCTGAGCTGCGAGACGAATGTCATTTGAAATGACGGGTTGCAGACCGCGACCGCTGCCCATGGTTTGGCCGAACGTACAGCCGCGATCCGCATCGAAGTCCCTAATCCACAGAAGACGTAATTTTGACCCTGAGCTCTGGAGTATGGTTCCTGCAATAGCAGTACATCCAGACGCTTTTGGCCAACAAGATAACGAACTTCATCCGTTACTACAGCTGACCTGCGCATATTCAACTGCAGTATCCTAACATCCGTGGTACGCGCGCGGGGACCGCCCGGTGCGGCCCTGACGACAGGGGGGGGGATCGCGGTTCTGATTTCTACTTCGCGCTCAGCCGCGGTCGGCTGGTTTACTTGCCTATCTTTGCTAACCTGTCTAGCGACCTGAGCGTCGCACCTAACCAAAGCGATTCTGGCTGTACGGAGACAGACAGCATCGCACCTCACCAGACGTACGCTGACGGCACGAAGACCGAGAACCTCACTCTGAGACCTGGCGCTGGCCGCCCGAGCCCCACTAGGCTCACCTTGGCGCACAGTGCCGGGTGCCAACAAGGACGAAGAAACAGCACTGCTCGCCTCGGCGAACCGACGAGTCGTCGGACGCGCGCGCAGGCTCCTCATTCTCTCACCACTCACACCTACACCATCAAACCTTTCGACTATCACAGCGGAAGCGGTGCCCCCCGGAAATCCGATCGGGGCACTCTTTTTGCTTCCGGATTGATTTACCCCCGATGTGACAGCCATTTTCTAATCTAGCGGACTTCGGTGTATTCGGGGCCGCCGGCTCCCGACCGTTAGCTGTAGGGGAGTTAAACGTTATCTATTAATTAATGTGCCTGGAACTTAATAAAGCTAGCTGAAACGTTAAGAAAAAGAAAATGAGCAGTGTTAATGGGGGGGAGGGTGGGGCCCCCCGGTTCCGTGCACCCCGCAGCTCCGAGGAGCAGCGGGGCACCGGGCCCGGATGGAGCGGGGTAGGGGAGTGGGGTTTATGAGGCCGGGAGCGCCGGGCAGCGCCAGAAGGCCGGAACGCGCCCCGCCAGAGATACCCGGGGAATCAGCCCGACCACCGTGACAGCCAGTTTTTCCTGGCTGCGCCCGGTTTCGTCATCGGGAGAAGCATCGGAATTCTCCTCATTTGCATCTCCCATCCGATGGGGGCGAGTCAACAGCATGTATCGGTGGTACGCACTGCGGTCAGGGCCAACACCCCAGCCGGCAGCGGGAGCACGCCCGGCAGCACGGGCCACCGCGAAGCGCCCCGGCCCAAGTGATTTCCTGAAACTTAGTAAAATAGCTGAAAGAAGAAAGTATATTAGCGGGGAGTGGGGGATGGGGGGGGGGGGCTCCCCGGTTCCGTGCGCCGCGAGGCTCCGAAGAGTCGCGCGGCGCCGGGCCCGGATGGAGCAGGGAGGGGGAGGGAGGGGTGAGGGGGGAGAAAGGCCTACCTCGAGAGATAGGTGCGTGGAGTCCGAGGCACGGCACAGCACAGCGCGACGGGCACACGCTCGCCCCTTGATGTCTAGAAGTCGCCCGATCATCATGTCCTCCGGCGTTTCCGGTTGAGCCCGTTTTCGTCATCGGGAGAAGCATCGGAAGAGTCCTCATTTGCTGCTCCCATCCGTTGTAGGCAAGTCCGCAACATGTGTCAGTATTGCTGTCCACCATGATCGGAGCGCACGACCCGACCCACAGCTTACGCCCACCCGACGCCGCAGGCCACCGCTCGTGTCCCCGAGCCCCCGCGGACACGGTGTTGCTATAAGCGATGGCGGAGGCTCGCCGACCAGCGGAACAGCACCGAGCAGAAACCAGAAACCGCCCGACAGTACCCCGCCGGAAGGCCGCCACCACCACCGGGCAGAGACACGCTAGGTGTCTCACTGTCCCGAACACCGATACCGAGTAGTATCCCCGGCAGCACCTGCCCGGAGGTCGTAGACCCCCGACAGGATCGTCGACAAACGCGTGATTGTCGCGTGGTTGTTGTTAGTCAGTCCGACGCGCATCGGAACCCCACGGGCAACGACGGGCTATGGGCAACCCGTACTGGAGCCCGAGCAGTTCCAGAGCACGAAGGCACGCAAGCCCCCCAGCCACGTCAAGGCCACAACCATTGGGGGGAGTAGATAGGGACAGTGGGAATCTCGTTAATCCATTCATGCGCGTCACTAATTAGATGACGAGGCATTTGGCTAGTTGCCTATACGGGGGAAATGACTGTGAGTTTGTCATGACCCGCACCGTACAATTCCGAGGGTATTCCTCCTCGTACGGAGTTCATTGGGGCGTGTTCTTGTTGCCGCCAATTCGTTTAACTGCCCGGCTTGGAAAAATAGCAAATAACGGAGTCCACCGAAGTGGTTTTACGGAATTTGGCCGCTCCATATTGTGAGCGTTGTCCGGGAAAGACCTCGTGGAGGTATCCGTCCAGACAGCAAGTGTCTGGCTCCGCCGCCGTGGCTATCTGCGTATTGGTATTCGCAGTGCCTTACGACTCGCACCGACATCCGTTGGTAATGGATTGTCGGGCTTGAACTTCGTTGTTCATTGATACGATGGCCTTGTTGTCGTTTGCTTCGCTGGTCGTCGTCGTAGTCCAATTCGTCTCCCTCTCGATGTCCATGGGTGTTCGGTGGTCCAAGGAGAAGTTCAGTCATCGTAGTCAATAAATTCGTTGGCGATTTCGATGGAAGCACTCAAGGCTTCTAATGCGATCCTTATCCTGTCCTTTTTAGGGATACCAAGCTTGTCCAACGTGGTAATTGTTCTTCGCGGTAAGGCTCCTCTGCTGCCTACCACTACCGGTAGGACCTTCCCTGTTGGGACGCCCAGTCTTTGCGCCATGAGGAGTGCGGTACTTTTGTACTTATCCTTTTTCTCCTTATCCGCATCTGCGAGGTATGATCCCTTCTCGTATCTTACCGTGACGTCTACTACGATCACTTCGTTTTCGGTTTTTGTTACCATGTCTGGTTTTTTCAGGGTTTCTCCCTCGTCAATTGTTGGTTCCAGTATTACCGTGTGTCTCTTTCCGACATGTTCTGCGATTATGTTCTTTATTTTATCGTGTCGGTGTATTCTTCGAGCTTTCGTTGAGACACACTGGCCTAGAATATGGGCTAATGTCTCAGGAAATAGCCCACATCTACGACATTCGATTGGCGCGTTCGCCTTCGTCCGCCTCAAGACTACTCTTGTGCCGAATGTATTAGTCCTCAGGCGCAGGGCATCAAGGTATCTTGAAGATTTTAGTAATGCTGGGTTTTTCAGCCAACAATTTCCCGTTTTGTCTCTCATGAAGTCGTCGACTCCGTGACCCTGTGAGCGCAGTTCCTTCCAGGCTGTTCTTTCTCGCTGCCTGGTTTGTTCTTTCACGCGCTCGTAGTCGTCCATCACATCCGGCCTATTAACCCTGAGAGAATCCGCACTTCGTTCGAGTTTCCTCGCGAATTTAGGATTGGATCTTATTGCTCTCAGGATTGGATCCTGTGATAACCGTGTCGTGATGCCACTCTTTAATGTCAGCAGCTGAACTGAGCGTGCGATTCGAATGAGGCTTAGGCCCCCGTCTCTTTTTGCGGTGTAAACGAATCCGCTTGCCGTTGACAGTGGCAGCTTCAAGATTTCCTTGATCTGATTACGTATATTGTTATCGAGCATTTTCAACGTACCTGCCGCTGGGGGACTGGCCGTGAGCTCGTACATAAAGTGTGGTAAGATATAAATTGTAATCAGGTCGACTTTCTGATAGGGCTTGAGACTTAGAGACCTCACATTCCTGATCGCCTCCATGATCTTTGGGATTTCTTTCCCTCTTTGGAGCCCTGTCCACGGGCTAAATTTGGTTCCGAGATAGGTACCTATTTCTCCAGCTCCTATGGCTGGTATGGTTTCTCGCCTGACTTTTAGCGTCGGGTCTACTGTGTACCAGGTTTTATTTCCTGGTACAATTTGAAAGCTCGAGCATTTTGGGGCTGAGAGACTCATTCCCAGTCTTGTTAGATATTGGTCGAGTTTTCCAACTTGCTCTTGAGCTCTGGCTTTGTCTTTGCCAACCAGGACAATGTCGTCGGCAAAAGCCAGTATCGAGAGATTTTCACCTCCTATCTCGATTCCATGCCCGTCCTTATCAATCTCATCAATGATTGGATCCATGATAAGGTTAAAAATTAAGGGGGAGAGGGGGTCCCCTTGTTTGACCCCTCTTTTCAGCGTGATTTCCACCCTTTGATTATTCGGTCCCTTGATGGATGTTGTACAGTTTTTGTACATTTTGCTGATTAGTGTTATGAGGTGCTCTGGGACTTCCTTCCTTTTAAGCGCTGTTGATATTGCGCTGTGCGGCACGGTGTCAAAGGCTTTGGAAACATCTGCTATTAGTATGACTCCGCCCTGCACGCCTTTCATTTCTTCGATCGTTTTATCGAGTATAAGGGTATTCGCTTTGCAGCCGTCCTCAGCCGTAAAGCCTTTTTGCCGAGTAGACTGTTTGACGAATCCCCTTAATCTCTGGTCGATTAGTCCTGCGAACACTCGTCCCAACATGGAGCCAACGGTTATTGGTCTCCAATTCTTAATATCTAGGTGGTCCTTGCCATCCTTGGGGATCAGCGTTGTCCGGTTCTTGCTCCAGGCTTTCGGAAAAATACAATGTTTTATGAGAATATTAAATAAAATTGCCAGAAGCTCCGGTATGCCACGACGATTAATGTGGCCTTTTTTAATACCATCAAGACCCGCGGCTGAGCCGCTCTTCATTCTCCCGATCCTCTTCTTTATTTCGTCCGTTTTTATGGGACCAAACACATCGTTCATTTGGCGCTGGTGGTAGTTGCGTCCTTCCATTATGAAGTCTGTGTTTAGTGGACCCTCTAGTCCCCACAACTGGTCATATAGGTTGCCAATTTCCTGAATGTTCGGCGGTTCCTTTCTCTCTTCCACAAAGGAGAAATCACCCGAGATTGCTATCTCGGCCAGTCTTTTCGGGCTGTTTTTGAAAAGCTCTTGGCACCGCGCATACCTATATTTTCTACGTTGGTTCCCTGCCCTTGGTGCTCTTTGTCTTTGCGGGTTACGCTTATGCCGTCTTTTTCCCCTATTTTCATTGGGCTGGCGCACGATAGGCCTGTTCGCAGGTTGCCCTTGTGCCGGTGGTGTTTCTGCCCCCACAATTTTTGCACCCATCTGTTCAATATACTCATTTATGAGTATTTCCAGTTGCTCCGGGTCGTCTTGGTGTTGTACCCAAATTTCTTTCAGCCTAGTGGCTTCATTGGAGAATTTATTTGATTCGTCAAATTGTATTGAGCGAATGCTCGCGTCCATGCGTGCCGCCCATGCCGCTTGGTTCGACACTTCGGGGTTATCTTCTTCTCCCGTGAGCCCAGGGATCTCTGCAGCATCTTGTGTTTCGCTGCTGTTCTCTACGGCAACCAGTGCCTCGCCCTGTTCTCCCCCGACTTGGGCATCTATTGCCAAGTCTTCTACGGCACTTCGTGCCTCTTCCTCATTCTGCGGCATTACGGCGCTGTCTTCTGCGTCGTAAAATTCCTCCTCACTTACGGAACTTGAGTCTGTTTCCGGCTCAGGCTCCGGTCGGGGGATGGCCCTCCTCTTATCACTAATTTGTTTTAGCGTTTTGTTAGGGAGGTGACGCCTTATTTCAACATTTGGGTACGTGTAATTCCTGTACCTGCGGTCGAGCTCGATCAGTAGGTCGAGCTCCGCTTGCGTCCATAGGGCCGACGGTTTAAAGATTCCGCCTCCCTGCTACCTGTTCGCTTCGGCTTGTCTTCTCCGGTTTCGTTCGACCGGATGTTCGTGGCGCTCGTGTTGTGATCTTCCTCTTTCTGAGTCGAACGATCTAGGGCATTGCGTGCATTGAAATTGACGCTGTTCGTTTGCTCTTGCCCCCGGGCATTTCGGCCTGTGACAATCCCAGCTGTGTTTAGTTGTGCATTTTCTTGCGCACTGGCTGCATTTGAAGGTCACTTTTAGCCTTGGATGATCTTTTTTGAAGTGGTTATCCAAATCTCTGAGATTTGTGAAACCCCTTCTTTGCCCCCTTCGTCGACAACAATCACATAGAGTGTTAGCCGGGTCTATCGGGACCACCACCTCGATTTCTCCATTATCCAAATCATTATACCTATTTGTGCCAATTTCGTCTCCACTAGTTCCTCCGTCTTGTGGACTCTCCACCATCGATGAGCCGGAACCAGGGTCATCGATGCCGAGGCTTTCGTTTCATTGTGACGCCATTTTGTTTTTGTTTTGTGTTTGCGGCCGTAGCACTGTCCCAATCGAATCCATGTAATAGCCAGGTCGTCATAACGTGAGAATGCTTGTTTGCGGGTATCTCACGCCTTTGATGCGTGCATCAATGCAGGTTTATATTATCCTGCTGCATCATTAACATCAGTCGTAACCGATGGCGAAGGTCCTCGCAAGTAGTTCTCCGTCTTCATTTCGCGATATGTCGCTTCCGCCTTTGCGTTACCCTTGTGGTGTACTCCGTGCTCGCTCTCGTTCGGAGCGTGCGCATTGTTAGTCTGTAGATTCGACTAACGTGACTTGGGGAGGGCTCGCCCGAAGGCGTGCCGTCCCCAGTCAATCTGTATTTGCTACGTAGCTGCTCGTATTGAGCTTGCGCTTGTTGGTCGCTGGATTTGACCAACGTGACTCGGGGACGCGTCCACCAGAAGGCGGACCGTCCCCAGTCATTTAGTATTTGCTACATACTCGCTCGGTGTTTGAGCCATTGCGCAGTTGGTCGTTGGACTTGACCAACGTACTCTGGAGACAGCCTCCTAGTGGTAGACTGTCCCAGTACATCTGTATTTGCTACGTGCATGCTCGCTGTAATTGAGCCATGCGCAGTTGATCTGTTGTTTTGACCAACGTGATTTAGGGACGGTTCGCCAATTTGACAAACCGTCCCCAATCGTTTGTATTTGCAACGGAGTACAAACTTCGCAAGCGCTGGTTGTAACGCGCATTGCTTGCCTTGTACGTAAGGTCAGCGAGACGAGCCGTTATGGCTCGAACTCACCGATAACGAACCAAGGGACGGACCGTTATGGACCGAGCCCCCTATAGCAGCATCAGACCAAGCGCTTGCCCCGCAACAAGCACTACAGTCGTCAGCTGCATCACCGGACACCAGTACGCTCGTCACACCGAAACCGCCGAACGTGTCCTTATGTCTGACCAATACGCGTGGTGTCGGGGCCTCCTCCATTTTTATGAAGATCAAACTGGAATTGGCACCAAACGGACTGATTTCAAGGCAAGACGTTCAGCGGCTCGGCTATTGTGTTCGAGCGCCTTTTGTGTGCGCGGTATGGCCCCCGAAGGGGTAACGTAACAAGGCCCACAAGGGGTAACGCGAAGTTCAATGATTTGAGGCTCATGACACCCGAGATTGGTAGCCATCATCATGACGGAATCTGACTATGAATCCATATCTCTTGGGTTGATCACATTTGTGGGCAATTTAGTCTTGGACTTTAACCCGTGATCTTGCTGTCGCTGATTTTACGGAAATCATGAACCGCAGGGTTTGTGGATAACCCCGAACCTCGAGTGAGCCTATGTGGCAGGACATCACTCTACAGTTTGGTTTGATAGACATCCTCTTATCAAGACTCAGACTATCGCCCCGGTACTGCTCGACCAACGCGCCATGCTCAGCCAAAGCGGGAGCGTCAATTCCCGTACGGATAAACTGCAGTTCAATGCGAGAAGCATTGAACTGCAGCAAATCAGTGCTGCTTCCAGAAGCTTGTTCTCTTCGCCTTTCGAGCGTCCCTCAGGTGTGAACGGGACTCCGAGATACTTCCATTCATCCTCCCTCCTTAGAGCCGGCATTGGCTGCCCATTGCATGTGAAAAGGGCTCTACCATCTACGGCAGTCTTTTTCTTATGCGGTACACTTTTGATGGAGACTGTGAATGACTTGCCGGTGTTAATTGCAAGTCCGCATCTTGCTAGATAATCCGCGGCTATGTCTAGAGTATTCTGGAGGCCTTGCTGCGTTGACGCCACGAATACTAAATCATCCGCGAACGCCATTGCATTATAACGGTCTCCATCTACTTCGACACCGACTTCAGGTGGTATCAGTCTTAGGAGTCCATCCATAACCATATTAAAGATAATAGGTGATAGTGGGTCTCCTTGTTTAACTCCACATAAGGGAGTTATCTCGTCGGATCTCCAGTTGTCGCACGCGAGGCGTGTGATGCTTCTCGCATAAGAGTCCATTATATACTTGACCAGGTGAGATGGAATACCTTTTGTGGTCAATGTGTCTCTGATGGTATTGTGAGTCACGGAGTCGAACGCTTTTGCCACGTCAATTGACGCCATATATAATGGTTTAAAATTCTGCCGATGGTATCTTAGGATTAGATCCAGGTCGAAGATGCTTTCAGCGCACCCGTCCACTGGTAAGAATGCCCTTTGTCTTTGATCCAGATTGATGTATTGAGCAAATCGATTTGCCAGAACTTTATTAAATGCTCTGGTCAGTACTGAGGACACTGTGATAGGTCTAAAATCACCGGGCTCTGTGGCACCGTCTTTCTTTGGAATCAGAGTTGTTTTTGACTCCAGCAAGTGTCTGGGCAGTTTCCCGCACAGTAGGAACAAGTTGTAGATTCCTACAAGCACGTTCATGGGCATAGCCCTGAGTTGTCGTGCTGAGACCCCGTCGGGTCCAGGTGCTGTTGACATTTCTGGGAAAGCTGCCTTTATCTCAGTAGGCTCGATTGGTCTCCAAAGAGCACCGATTGCTTCCTCATTAATCTGGGCCCACCCCCGGCGTTTGGTTGCTAGCTTGAGTCATCAGGTTGCGCCAGTAAGGCACCATGACGTCTTCACCTGGTATTTGTGAAGCAGTCTTGTCCTTTAAGGTGGCTCTTAGGCAGTTGCAAGGGTTCTTTTTCCAAGCATTCTGTGTTTTCCCATATTCAGCCCTGCGGGCTTGCCTTCTTGTCAGCCTAGCTTCCGGTCTTATCGCCGGTTGAGGTCTTGGTCTCCTCTGGGGTGGTGGGAATACCTCCAGGAGGTACACCTCTAGTTGTTCGAAAATTCTTTCCAGCGGCCATGTGGGCACGTTTTTGCATATTTCCTCCAGCATAATCATGTGGAACTCGTGGCCCGTTAAGGGTTGTAACTTTGATAGTTCTTCCACGATAGCCGTTCTTAAGGCTCTGATTTGGGCAGACTCTTGGTCTCCATTTTCATCTTGTGGCTGCAGATCCAGTTCTTCGTCTGCTTCTGCGAGCTCCTCCATGTACTGGAGAACCCTTTCCTTATGCCTCTGGTATCGCCTTTGCCCTTTGATGGCTTCCAGGGTTCTATGAGGCAAGAAGGGGAGCAATGCCTGGTTCATAAATCTGGTGCCTTCGAGAGCGAGGCGGGCTTCCTGTCTAGCCAGTAAACTCGACTCCTCAGCATTCCATTGTCCCCGTCTAACCTCCGTCTCCTCCAACATCCTTTGATCGTACCAGTTTTTGTGTGCTCTTTGTTCATGCACACCTCTACCCCTCGTTGTCGAGAAGGTTCTATCGCACCCTTGCAGCCTGCACGTGTACATCACGGGAACGTTTGTCGGGCCGGTAGAGCCTGAGGGCTCTCCGGCTGTGTTTTGGTTTTGCGTTCCGAGGCTTCTTTGATTTACTGGGCCGACAATTTATGTGACTGAGGCGGGCTGGCAACCCTCCAGAGCCATTGTAAACTCCTTAAAGGAGGCGCAGCGGCAGGATTTAGCTTCCCTTAGGAATTTCTGGCGGAAACCACGAAGAGGTACCTGCTTACTTAACTAGACCTCCAGACTGATGTTGTTTGCTGGGCTTAAGAGAGTCATAGTTACTCCCGCCGTTTACCCGCGCTTGCTTGAATTTCTTCACGTTGACATTCAGAGCACTGGGCAGAAATCACATTGCGTCAACACCCGCGAGGGCCATCGCAATGCTTTGTTTTAATTAGACAGTCGGATTCCCCTAGTCCGTGCCAGTTCTGAGCTGAGCGTTGAATGGCGGCCGAAGAGGACGACCAAGACGGCGTGAGCCGCCAAGGAAGCCTCGCAGCAAGGAAGATCCGCGGGAGGCCAAGGCACGGGACCGAGCTCGGATCCAACAGGCTACGCAAACTTGCGAAAGGTAACCCGCCTTCACCTCGCCCAGGCCCGGCACGTTAGCCAAACCCGCTTCCCTAACAAGCCCGACGCGCCCCGCTCCTCAGAGCCAATCCTTATTCCGAAGTTACGGATCCAATTTGCCGACTTCCCTTACCTACATTAGTCTATCGACTAGAGGCTCTTTACCTTGGAGACCTGCTGCGGATATGGGTACGAACCGGCGCGACACCTCCACGTGGCCCTCTCCTGGATTTTCAAGGTCCGAGGGGAAGATCCGGACACCGCCGCAACTGCGGTGCTCTTCGCGTTCCAAACCCTATCTCCCTGCTAGAGGTTTCCAGGGAACTCGAACGCTTATACAGAAAAGAAAACTCTTCCCGGATCTCCCGACGGCGTCTCCAGGTCATTTTGGGTTACCCCGACGAACTCTCTTACGAGGGCCCGAATTGTATACGGTTCCGCTGCCGGGTTCCGGAATAGGAACCGGATTCCCTTTCGCCCAATGGGTGTGTGTCTTGTTATTATATAAAATAAAAAACATAATGACTTCAACACCATCATCAACATAGGATTTCTCCTAGGGCTTAGGATCGACTGACTCGTGTGCAACGGCTGTTCACACGAAACCCTTCTCCACGTCAGTCCTCCAGGGCCTCGCTGGAGTATTTGCTACTACCACCAAGATCTGCACCGACGGCGGCTCCAGGCAGGCTCACGCCCAGACCCTTCTGCGCACACCGCCGCGACCCTCCTACTCGTCAGGGCTTCATGACGGTGACTCTGAGAACAAAGTCTACCGCCTCACTTGCCACTGACGGCAGAGTATAGGCCCGACGCTTCAGCGCCATCCATTTTCAGGGCTAGTTGCTTCGGCAGGTGAGTTGTTACACACTCCTTAGCGGATTCCGACTTCCATGGCCACCGTCCTGCTGTCCTAAGCAACCAACGCCTTTCATGGTATCCCATAAGCGTCGACTTAGGCGCCTTAACTCTGCGTTTGGTTCATCCCACAGCGCCAGTTCTGCTTACCAAAATTGGCCCACTTGGCACTCTGATCCGAAATCTCGTGGCTTCACAGTTCAAGCAAGCCAGAGATCTCACCCATTTAAAGTTTGAGAATAGGTTGAGGTCGTTTCGGCCCCAAGGCCTCTAATCATTCGCTTTACCAGATGAGACTCGCATAAGTTCTTAGAACACGCGAGTGCCAGCTATCCTGAGGGAAACTTCGGAGGGAACCAGCTACTAGATGGTTCGATTAGTCTTTCGCCCCTATACCCA
>JBBLXU010004083.1:0-14707 GCA_037893425.1 Campoplex nolae
GGTGAAAAATATTATTAATCTTAAAGGTCATAAATAAATTAAATTTATAATATTTATATTTAAATTAAAAAATAAATTTAAATTAAAAGAATCAATTAAGAATAATATAATTAATATTATAATAGATAAATTAACTTCATATGAAATTGATTGGGATAAGGAACGAATTGCTCCTAATATGGAATAAGAACAGTTTGAAGATCAACCAGAAATTAATATTCCATATCTTCTTAAACTGAAGCAACATATTAAATAAATTATTGTTAATTCTATATTTAGTATATTATTAAAAAATGGATAAATTATTCATATTAAAATTATTATTATAAATATAAAAATTGGAGAAAAAAGGTAATAGAAATAATTTAATTTTAATAATAAAATATTTTCTTTGGAAAATAATTTAATTGCATCTCTAAAAGGTTGAATAATTCCTACTAATCCTAATTTATTAGGACCTTTACGAATTTGAATATATCCTAATAATTTTCGTTCTAATAAAGTTAAAAATGAAACTCTTAATAAGATTATAATTATTACGAAGATTAATAAAATAAATGTTAATACATAATATATGTGAATTTGATTAATAATTTATTTTAATATTTTTATAATTAAATTAAAAGTTTAATTAAAGTTAAAATAATTAAAATTTTATTGTAATTGTTATTCCTATCTCCAAAGGTTTGAAAGCGTTCTTGCGAATTTGTTCTAATTTCTTTCAAAATCTTAGTATAATCGTTACTCATATCTCCAAAGGTTTGAAAGCGTTCTTGCGAATTTGTTCTAATTTCTTTCAAAATCTTAGTATAATCGTTATTCCTATCTTCAAAGGTTTGAAAGCGTTCTTGCGAATTTGTTCTAATTTCTTTCAAAATCTTAGTATAATCGTTACTCATATCTCTAAAGGTTTGAAAGCGTTCTTGTGAATTTGTTCTAATTTCTTTCAAAATCTTAGATAATCGTTACTCATATCTCCAAAGGTTTGAAAGCGTTCTTGCGAATTTGTTCTAATTTCTTTCAAAATCTTAGTATAATCGTTACTCATATCTCCAAAGGTTTGAAAGCGTTCTTGCGAATTTGTTCTAATTTCTTTCAAAATTTTAGTATAATCGTTACTCATATCTCCAAAGGTTTGAAAGCGTTCTTGCGAATTTGTTCTAATTTCTTTCAAAATCTTAGATAATCGTTACTCATATCTCCAAAGGTTTGAAAGCGTTCTTGCGAATTTGTTCTAATTTCTTTCAAAATCTTAAATAATCGTTACTCATATCTCCAAAGGTTTGAAAGCGTTCTTGCGAATTTGTTCTAATTTCTTTCAAAATCTTAGTATAATCGTTACTCATATCTCCAAAGGTTTGAAAGCGTTCTTGCGAATTTGTTCTAATTTCTTTCAAAATCTTAGTATAATCGTTACTCATATCTCCAAAGGTTTGAAAGCGTTCTTGCGAATTTGTTCTAATTTCTTTCAAAATCTTAGTATAATCGTTATTCCTATCTCCAAAGGTTTGAAAGCGTTCTTGCGAATTTGTTCTAATTTCTTTCAAAATCTTAAATAATCGTTACTTATATCTCCAAAGGTTTGAAAGCGTTCTTGCGAATTTGTTCTAATTTCTTTCAAAATCTTAAATAATCGTTACTCATATATCCAAAGGTTTGAAAGCGTTCTTGCGAATTTGTTCTAATTTCTTTCAAAATCTTAGTATAATCGTTATTCCTATCTCCAAAGGTTTGAAAGCGTTCTTGCGAATTTGTTCTAATTTCTTTCAAAATCTTAGTATAATCGTTATTCCTATCTCCAAAGGTTTGAAAGCGTTCTTGCGAATTTGTTCTAATTTCTTTCAAAATCTTAGTATAATCGTTACTCATATCTCTAAAGGTTTGAAAGCGTTCTTGTGAATTTGTTCTAATTTCTTTCAAAATCTTAGATAATCGTTACTCATATCTCCAAAGGTTTGAAAGCGTTCTTGCGAATTTGTTCTAATTTCTTTCAAAATCTTAGTATAATCGTTATTCATATCTCCAAAGGTTTGAAAGCGTTCTTGCGAATTTGTTCTAATTTCTTTCAAAATTTTAGTATAATCGTTACTCATATCTCCAAAGGTTTGAAAGCGTTCTTGCGAATTTGTTCTAATTTCTTTCAAAATCTTAGATAATCGTTACTCATATCTCCAAAGGTTTGAAAGCGTTCTTGCGAATTTGTTCTAATTTCTTTCAAAATCTTAAATAATCGTTACTCATATCTCCAAAGGTTTGAAAGCGTTCTTGCGAATTTGTTCTAATTTCTTTCAAAATCTTAGTATAATCGTTACTCATATCTCCAAAGGTTTGAAAGCGTTCTTGCGAATTTGTTCTAATTTCTTTCAAAATCTTAGTATAATCGTTACTCATATCTCCAAAGGTTTGAAAGCGTTCTTGCGAATTTGTTCTAATTTCTTTCAAAATCTTAGTATAATCGTTATTCCTATCTCCAAAGGTTTGAAAGCGTTCTTGCGAATTTGTTCTAATTTCTTTCAAAATCTTAAATAATCGTTACTCATATCTCCAAAGGTTTGAAAGCGTTCTTGCGAATTTGTTCTAATTTCTTTCAAAATCTTAGTATAATCGTTATTCCTATCTCCAAAGGTTTGAAAGCGTTCTTGCGAATTTGTTCTAATTTCTTTCAAAATCTTAGTATAATCGTTATTCCTATCTCCAAAGGTTTGAAAGCGTTCTTGTGAATTTGTTCTAATTTCTTTCAAAATCTTAGTATAATCGTTACTCATATCTCCAAAGGTTTGAAAGCGTTCTTGCGAATTTGTTCTAATTTCTTTCAAAATCTTAGTATAATCGTTACTCATATCTACAAAGGTTTGAAAGCGTTCTTGCGAATTTGTTCTAATTTCTTTCAAAATCTTAGTATAATCGTTACTCATATCTCCAAAGGTTTGAAAGCGTTCTTGCGAATTTGTTCTAATTTCTTTCAAAATTTTAGTATAATCGTTACTCATATCTCCAAAGGTTTGAAAGTGTTCTTGCGAATTTGTTCTAATTTCTTTCAAAATTTTAGTATAATCGTTACTCATATCTCCAAAGGTTTGAAAGCGTTCTTGCGAATTTGTTCTAATTTCTTTCAAAATCTTAGATAATCGTTACTCATATCTCCAAAGGTTTGAAAGCGTTCTTGCGAATTTGTTCTAATTTCTTTCAAAATCTTAGTATAATCGTTATTCCTATCTCCAAAGGTTTGAAAGCGTTCTTGCGAATTTGTTATAATTTCTTTCAAAATCTTAAATAATCGTTACTCATATCTCCAAAGGTTTGAAAGCGTTCTTGCGAATTTGTTCTAATTTCTTTCAAAATCTTAGATAATCGTTACTCATATCTCCAAAGGTTTGAAAGCGTTCTTGCGAATTTGTTCTAATTTCTTTCAAAATTTTAGTATAATCGTTACTCATATCTCCAAAGGTTTGAAAGCGTTCTTGCGAATTTGTTCTAATTTCTTTCAAAATCTTAGTATAATCGTTATTCCTATCTCCAAAGGTTTGAAAGCGTTCTTGCGAATTTGTTCTAATTTCTTTCAAAATCTTAGTATAATCGTTACTCATATCTCCAAAGGTTTGAAAGCGTTCTTGCGAATTTGTTCTAATTTCTTTCAAAATCTTAGTATAATCGTTACTCATATCTACAAAGGTTTGAAAGCGTTCTTGCGAATTTGTTCTAATTTCTTTCAAAATCTTAAATAATCGTTACTCACATCTCCAAAGGTTTGAAAGCGTTCTTGCGAATTTGTTCTAATTTCTTTCAAAATCTTAGTATAATTGTTATTCCTATCTCCAAAGGTTTGAAAGCGTTCTTGCGAATTTGTTCTAATTTCTTTCAAAATCTTAGTATAATCGTTATTCCTATCTCCAAAGGTTTGAAAGCGTTCTTGCGAATTTGTTCTAATTTCTTTCAAAATCTTAGTATAATCGTTATTCCTATCTCCAAAGGTTTGAAAGCGTTCTTGCGAATTTGTTCTAATTTCTTTCAAAATTTTAGTATAATCGTTACTCATATCTTCAAAGGTTTGAAAGCGTTCTTGCGAATTTGTTCTAATTTCTTTCAAAATCTTAAATAATCGTTACTCATATCTCCAAAGGTTTGAAAGCGTTCTTGCGAATTTGTTCTAATTTCTTTCAAAATCTTAGTATAATTGTTATTCCTATCTCCAAAGGTTTGAAAGCGTTCTTGCGAATTTGTTCTAATTTCTTTCAAAATCTTAGTATAATCGTTATTCCTATCTCCAAAGGTTTGAAAGCGTTCTTGCGAATTTGTTCTAATTTCTTTCAAAATTTTAGTATAATCGTTACTCATATCTCCAAAGGTTTGAAAGCGTTCTTGCGAATTTGTTCTAATTTCTTTCAAAATCTTAAATAATCGTTACTCATATCTCCAAAGGTTTGAAAGCGTTCTTGCGAATTTGTTCTAATTTCTTTCAAAATCTTAGTATAATCGTTACTCATATCTCCAAAGGTTTGAAAGCGTTCTTGCGAATTTGTTCTAATTTCTTTCAAAATCTTAGATAATCGTTACTCATATCTCCAAAGGTTTGAAAGCGTTCTTGCGAATTTGTTCTAATTTCTTTCAAAATCTTAGTATAATCGTTATTCCTATCTCCAAAGGTTTGAAAGCGTTCTTGCGAATTTGTTCTAATTTCTTTCAAAATTTTAGTATAATCGTTACTCATATCTCCAAAGGTTTGAAAGCGTTCTTGCGAATTTGTTATAATTTCTTTCAAAATCTTAGTATTTTTTTTTTTTTAGATTTAATTATTATTGAAAATAATACAAATATATAAAAAAATTTTTTTAATTGTGAATAATGATTCTTTAAAAAAATTAAGTATTTAAAATTTTGTATTTAGGATAATTTAAATTTAAAAATATTATATTGTTTAATTTTTTTATAGTAAATTAATTAAATTGTATTAAATAATTTTAATATAATTTAATAATAAATAATATTAATTTTTGAAACTGGATGTTTTAATTTTTGAAACTGGATGCTTTAATTTTTGAAACTGGATGCTTTAATTTTTGAAACTGGATGTTTTAATTTTTTAAATTGGATATTTAATTTTTTAAACTGGATATTTTAATTTTTGAAACTGGATGCTTTAATTTTTGAAACTGGATGCTTTAATTTTTTAAATTGGATATTTAATTTTTGAAACTGGATGCTTTAATTTTTTAAATTGGATATTTAATTTTTTAAACTGGATATTTTAATTTTTGAAACTGAATGATTTAATTTTTGAAACTGGATGCTTTAATTTTTTAAATTGGATATTTAATTTTTGAAACTGGATGTTTTAATTTTTTAAATTGGATATTTAATTTTTTAAACTGGATATTTTAATTTTTGAAACTGAATGATTTAATTTTTGAAACTGGATGTTTTAATTTTTTAAATTGGATATTTAATTTTTGAAACTGGATGTTTTAATTTTTTAAATTTGATATTTAATTTTTTAAATTGGATATTTTAATTTTTGAAATTGGATATTTAATTTTTGAAACTGGAGTAGGAATCGAAAAATGACGATCGAGTGATGGTTTGCGTCTATGAAAGAATCTCCGCCCGGTTTTTCGGCAACAAAGCAATCTGTGACGAATGGCCAAAGCGATCAGTCGAGTGTGCGAATGGTTCAAGACGTTTCACGATTTGTTTCTTTTAATTATTAAACGTAATAAAGTTATTCTGTTTTCCTTTTTCTACGTACTAGTCTTGAGTTTCCACCACCACCAGGAACGAGCATAAATTCCCCCAAATTTGACAAACGAGAAAAATGTCCGGCAACAAAATATGTGATAATAAAAATATCTGCAAGACAAAATATCCCAAAGTAAACACATAATTCCATTAAAGATCAAAACTAACATACACTGAAAATAGTAAAATGGGTTTGTAACATCTTGGGATTTCCGTATGGAATTACTACTACTCTGCTACTCGACTACTGCTACTTTGGACTAAAAAAAAATTAAAACCACACCATCTTTTAGTTTAAGATGTGCTCTTTCCGACGATACCCACGAAATTTCTCAAAAAATTTTTTATCCCTTTTTATAAAGTAGGGTTGTGACGCGTGAATTGGCTGTTTATTGTCATCGCTTTTCCGCGATTCTGATTGGTTCGCTATGTCATTACACGTAGTCCAAGAACGCCTCTGAAGTTATTCTGTCTGCTCTCAAATGTTACAATGACAGCTGGTTTTTCAAATGTTCATGACAACTCAGATTCCTTCTTGACAAGTCATGCATCGGAATTAACGATAACGAAGAAAAATTATTCTCAATATATTTCACAAAAGAGAAATTTGATTAAAACTTAAGCAATTGATAAAGAATAATCTTTTGTGTATAATTCATTTTTTCAAATTCAATTAACGGTTCGAATAATGTTGAGGTTTGTTTCATAATTAAAAATAACGTTAGACAAGAAGTTAACGCGCACGAAGCGCGCGTTTAAATCGCCTAGTAATTACAAAAAAATGGCCCTTCCGTTGCGGATAATCTATTTCCGGAAAGTCTTTTGGCATCGCTCGGATATTCACCACCTCTTATCGGCGGTAGCCTGAAGGCTGAATGAACCATCGGTTGATTCGGGGGTGCTGGGCCCGAAGGTGGCGGAGGAGCTCTGACTAAACCTGAATTTTAAAAAAATAATAAAAAAACAAGGGAGTTAGGTTTGGGAGACGAAAGGGTGCGGACACGCGCAGTGGCACGAGCGTTTTTTGATTAGAAAAAAGGGTGATAAGTGAAAGAAAGGGCAAAAAGTGGAGGAGGGAGTAAGCGAAAAGCAGGAAATACAGGGAGTAGAGTAGAAACATGAGGGCCGAAGAGGGAAAGACAAAATACGATGAGGAAGGAAAGGAAAAATACGAAGAGGTTATGTATGTAGAAGGAGAGGGAATGGGCAACAGCGGAAAAGGGGAGCGACAGCAGTGCCACGGCGAAGAGCGGAACCAAGAAGAAGCGGACGATACGGCAGGAATTGACACAGAGATAAAGAAGGGAAAAAGAGGGCGCCCGAAACAGATGGAGAAGTGCGAAGGGAACAGAGACTTGAGAGAATTCTTTGAGGTTAAGAAAGAGACGGAGAAAAAGATGATACACTCACCACCAACACCTCCGTCACCACCTCAGGCATCGAGGAGAAGATATGAAGGAATGAAAGGAAGATGCATTGAGGAGGAAGAGGAGGATGACCCGGAAGAGACAGACGTTAACAGTAATTATGAGACTGATGAAGGGTGGGGAAGTGGAAAAAAGGAAGGAATAGAAGAAGGCATACATACACAAGACAGGGTTGCAAATAATGCATTAATTTTTTTAATGAAAATACATTTTCATTCACCATTAACTTGTAGCGGTTAATGGAAAATTATTTCCATTAACCATTAAATTTTATTTTTAATGGAAATTATTTCCATTAATCATTAAATTTTATTTTTTAATGGAAATTATTTCCATTAACCATTGATCTTTATTTTTTAATGGAAATATTTTTTATTAATCATTAAATTTTATTTTTCAATGGAAATAATTTCCATTAACCATTGATTTTTTTATAATGTAATTATTTCCATTCAATTCCTATTTAATTGTGTCAACCGACTAGTACTCATCTATCGTTTCTATTCCCATACATATCTCCAAATTTACATGATCAAAATTAGAGTAACTTGATGAGTTTTGAAAGTACTAAAAAAAGAAACTCAAGTTTGTACCTACGTTTTGCAATAACAGCTTTTATTTCATGTACAATCCATGTTTAACTAGATGAGTATTATTTATATGGGAGAGGATATTCGATATTTTTTAAATATATTTTTTTTGAGAATTGGCTTTAGCCAATATTCTTTGCTCGAAGTGATCTTCAGTAAGCCTGTTGAATTTTGGCAAGTTCAGCATGGTCGCATGACTAAACAGTCTTTCTACTGGAGCAGATGATGGCAGCGGAGTGTTATACTTCAGAAAAGTTTTCCGAATGTTCGGGAATTTTTCCAACATCGCGAGATTGGTCTCCTTACTTTTCAAGTAACGGGTCACCTCTGCTTTTATCTCTCTTTGAGACAAAGAAGGTGCAAATTCATCGATAGTTACTGCAGAGTCCCCGAATTCGAAATCATCGTCTCGATTCTCTTCGACTGGACTGACTGCCGCAAGGAGCCCTTCAGTGGACACTGCTTCAACGAATTTCTCATGAATTAATCTCTGATTACATTCGTCGAATGGTACTAACCAACGACCTTTGAATCGTGGATATGATATGGCAGTGATTGCTGCATCGACATTGTGTTGTGTGAAGTCCAATAATTTTTCGAATCGAGTATCAACCTCGTTAATGATGGCTTCAATAACAGGTTTGCAAACAATGACTTTATCGCTTTTTGCAAGATCTTTGAGTTGAGGCATTATGGATACCAGTATTGGTAACAGGATTCCGTAATAACATGTATCACCCTGAAGAAGATCGATAGCATTTGCAACAGGAGCCGAGCATCGTGTGTACTCCTCCAAATAATTGAAATCCACAGCTGTGAAAGGTTTCGTTAAACTTTCAATATTTTTGTCGATCAACCTCGTCTTAACGTTAATTAGCTGCTTGAAGGAGTCATAACTTGAATTCCATCGCGTCACGACTGGTCGTTGAATTGCGACCCCGAGTTCGGTTCTTAATAGTTCTTTTTTTCGGATAACGCGTCATTTTCCAAAGCGATGAACACTTCTTTAAAACGCCAAAGTGTTTCCGTTTTGAATGTTCGTTTTTGATCAGTGTTTTTGCTATATCAACGGACACGATGAGGTTTAGAGTGTGGCTAACACATTTGCAATGCCTCGGTAATATTTTTTGGCAAACGTCGCTGAATTCTTCCTCAACAGTAATTATATCTTCAGGGCTGAAGTCCTCTTCAAATTCGTTGAGATCAGACGTATCATCCACATTTTGATTATCGTCTTGAGCTTCATCTGGTATAAACAAAATTAAACATGTGATACGAAAATAATGTTTGGTTCGAAAAGAAATTTGTAAGGGGATTGAAACTGGAAATGTCCCTAAAAACATGTCGGTGAACTTGGCAGATCATTCTTCAGCTGATCATAAATAAATGTGAGTTCTTATCACGTGCAGATGAGTTCTATAGTTCCTGATACTTTTTATCGTTAGTTCTGGTGATTAAACCTAAAAAACCATTGATTAAAAAAATGATCTGCCAACTTCCCGTAGCTGATCATTTTCTCCCGAACGACAAAAGCACGTGAGTTCTTTTGAATGCAGTTGAGTTATATAGTTCCTGATACTTTTTAACGATAGTTCTGTTAATTTAACCTTAGAAAAAGTCGATGGAGAAAAATTAATGAAAGATTTAAAATTTGGGGAGATTTTTCGATGTTTGTATCCCGTAACCGTAATATGCTGGCTGTCAAGCGTGAGTTCCGGATATTTTCTACGTATCCAGTTCCAATTCAGCAACTAATCCGTCAAAAAACGGATAGTTCTAGTCTTCAAGAACGAATTGAGAATATTTTGCAAATATTTTCGACCTTAGACACGAACAACCATGATATGCTAGCGTTTAAACAAGTCGTAAAGGCATTATCTGTTTGCCAAGTGATAGTTCTATCTATAATTTCATTTAAAATGAATAGTTCCAGCCTCTGGAATGACGGAAAATATTTTTTGAAGGAATTTGAGACGTTCCAACGTCTCCACCAGAGATATGCTGACTGTCAAGCGTGAGTTCCGGGCATTATCTTCGTTTTCCGTTACAGTTCTGCAACTACTCTGTCTAAAAACGGGTAGTTATAGTCTCGAAAAACGAGTTGAAAATATTTTGCAAATGTTTTCGACCTTAGACTCGAAGTACCATGATATGCTAGCATTTAAACAAGTTATTCGGGCATTTTCGGTTTGCCACGTGATAGTTCTATCGATAATTTCATTGGAAATGATTAGTTCCAGCCTCTGAGATGACGGAAAATATTTTTTGAAAGAATTTGAGACGTTCCGACGTCTCTACTGGAGATATGCTGGCTATCAAGCATGAGTTCCGAACATTTTCTTCGTTTCTCGTTGAAGTTCTGGAACTACTCTGTCTAAAAACGGATAGTTCCAGTCTCGAAGAACGAGTTGAAAATATTTTGCAAATGGTTTCGACCTTAGACTCGAACAACCATGATATGCTAGCATTTAAACAAGTCATTCGGGCATTTTCGGTTCGCCACGTGATAGTTCTATCGATAATTTCATTGAAAATGATTAGTTCCAGCCTCTGAGATGACGGAATATATTTTTTAAAAGAATTTGAGACGTTCCGACGTCTTTACTGGAGATATGCTGGCTGTCAAGCATGAGTTCCGAACATTTCCTTCGTTTCTCGTTGAAGTTCTGCAACTACTCCGTCTAAAAACGGATAGTTCTAGTCTCGAAAAATGATTTGAAAATATTTTGCAAACATTTTCGACCTTAGACTCGAACAACCATGATATGCTAGCATTTAAACAAGTCATTCGGGCATTTTCGGTTCGCCACGTGATAGTTCTATCGATAATTTCATTGAAAATGATTAGTTCCAGCCTCTGAGATGACGGACTATATTTTTTGAAAGAATTTGAGACGTTCCGACGTCTTTACTGGAGATATGCTGGCTGTCAAGCATGAGTTCCGGGCATTTTCTTCGTTTCTCGTTGAAGTTCTGCAACTACTCCGTCTAAAAATGGATAGTTCTAGTCTCCAAAAACGAATTGAAAATATTTTGCAAATATTTTCGACCTTAGATTCGAACAACCATGATATGCTAGCGTTTTAACAAGTCATTTGGGCATTTTCGGTTTGCCACGTGATAGCTTTATCTATAATTTCATTTGAAATGAATAGTTCCAGCCTCTGGGATGACGGAAAATATTTTTTGAAGGAATTTGAGACGTTCCAACGTCTCCACTGGAGATGTGCTGGTTGTCAAGTGTGAGTTCCGAACATTTTTTTCGATTCTCGTTACAGTTCTGCAACCACTCCGTTTAGAAACGAATAATTCTAGTTTCCAAGAACGAATTGAAAATATTTTGCAAATATTTTCGAACTTAGACTCGAACAACCATGATATGCTAGCGTTTAAACAAGTCGTTCGGGCATTTTGTGTTTGCCACGTGATGGTATTATCTATAATTCATTTCAATTTAAAGAGTTCCAGCTTCTGGGATGATGGAAAACATTTTTTGATGGAATTTCAGACATTTTAATGTCTCAACTGGTGATATGCTAGCTGTTAAGCCTGAGTTCTGAGCATTTTTCACGTTTTCGTTTACAGTTCTGCAACGAATCCGTCTAAAAACGGATAGTTCTAGTCTTCAAGAACGAATTGATAATATTTTGGAAATATTTTCGACCTTAGACTCGTACAATCATGATATGCTAGAATATAAACAAGTAGTTCGGGCATTTTTTGTTTCCCACGTGATAGTTCTATCGATAATTCAGCGGAAACCAAAGATTTCCAGTCTCTGGGATAATGAAAAATATTTTTAGATGAAATTTTAGACATTTCAACGTCTCCACTGGAGATATGCTGGCTGTTTAGCGTGAGTGCTGGCCATTTTGTTTGTTTCTCGTTACAGTTTTGCAACTCATCCGACTAAAAATGGATAGTTCTAGTCTCCACGAACGAATTGAAAATATTGTGGACCTCAGACACACACAATCGTGGTATGCCAGCATTTAAACAAGTCGTTCGGGCATTTTTTGTCTCTCATGTGATAGTTTTATGGACAATTTATTCAAAATGAAAGAGTTCCAGCCTCTGAGATGACGGAAATTATTTTGTGAAGAAATTTGAGACATTTCAAGTCCTTCACTAAGACATGAGCCTGTCGAGTGTTTTTGAATATAATTTTGACTTTATAATTATACCACTATGATATGCTGGCTTTCAAGCGATATCTTTTCTTTTACTCTTTTGCTTTCACTGGTTCCAGAGTTTTTCGCAAAAGAACTATTCACTGTAAATTTCTGTGTTCAAAAGTTAGTCCACAGCCCCAGCACATCGTACGAGAATGGTTTTACAGTCAAAAAATTTCACAAGAATTACTAATACATGGAAAAATAATACTACCTGTAAGCTGGGACTTTGAGACGCTCATGAATCTTTAAAAGAAACCGAGAAAAGATAAAAATTCCAAACTTTTTTTTTAAATTGAAGATAGTTATTTTACGATTTTACAACTCTTTTTTTTTCTTTGAATTAGTAATAAATTTCTAACGAGGAACACAAAATTTGCTCGGAACTCACGTTCAAGCCCCAGCACGGCATGATAATATAGTAAAGTCAAGAAAAACATTGTCTAAAATGATTTTATCAGGCTCGGTAGACCAAAACTTTCTCGTTTCACACAGATTGCCAACAGAAATATAACCAAGAACGCCAAATATACCAGGGTTTCTACTACAGAAAATTAGCATATTATAGTAAAAAAGTTAAAATGTCAGCAATTTTATTCAAAAATGAAATTTATACAGTATGATCCAGTAGGCAAGAAACTTCGATTGAGATGTGACATAGAGGTGTGGCCAACATAAAAACGGCACTCCGAAAACGTGCATCTAGATATGTAAGTGTCACATCTACATGTGATATTTGATTGAATTCAAAATTTTACATCAGATGTCATATCAACTTTTGTCAGATCCCAATAGTTTCTCAATCTCAGCATTACCCGAAGCCAACGACGTGGACGTGTTGAGAACTGGCTTTTTTTTTTTTTTTTTTTTTTTTTTTTTTTTTTTAATAGTCTCTGACCGAATTTTTTGTTTCGATTCTCCTCATTTTTTGGCTATCATGTCAGTCTCATTACTGCTGCGAAATCATACTTTCTGAAGGAATGGAAAATAAAAACAAAAATGTAAATAAATGAAAATAAAAAATGCGTATCATTCTGGAACAGTAAAACTGATAAAACTATAGTCAAAAAAGCGTAAATACGTGGAAGAGTTGAGAATTGGCTTCTTTTTTTGATTTGATTTTTTAATTTTTTTGTTTTTTTTTTAATTTTATCTTTTTGATTTTCGATTTTTTGTTTCCCTTGTTATTTTCTTTAATAGCTTTTAATCGAACTCTTTGTTTTTGATTCCGTCCATTTTATATCATAATAATTATGGCTGTGAAATCCTATCTCTTGAAGGAATAAAAATGAAATAAGAAAGAAGAAAAATAAAAAATGCATATTAATCTGGAACTCGTCTAACGACGCAATTATTTTTTGTTTCTTTTTGTTTTTTTTTTTTCAATAGCTTTTTACCGAACAGTTTGTTCTCGATCCTTTTTATTTCTTGGTTACCATATCATTATCATTACAGTGCTGAAATTTTATCTCCTGTAGGAATGAAAAACGAAATAAAAAAGAAGATAAATCAAAAATGCATATTATCCTGGAACAGTAAGACTGATAAAAAAAATAGTCATATTTTTTCGAATTTTCAAGCACGGTAATTCTGTGGATAACAATTTTCATTTATAGATCGTCTCATAAATTGACGCAACTCTTACGACTAATCTAAATAAATTAATAACACGTTGTGTTCAAAATGAAAGTATAAACGTATAAAGTATAACGCCACGTTTTCAAGTCCTGCGAGATTTGCACGCTGTTAATGGAAACATCAATGTTTCGACGCTTGATGACAGTTTCATTGCGCATTGCAAATTGCGTAAATGATGAGATGTGGACTTATTATGGTTTTCGGATTTGCTTTTCCACGTTTTCTAATGAGGCCATCGTATTTATATCAAAACTCGCCTGCCAATCCGTACGTAACGTAATGTTTTTTTTCTGCGCTGTAATCTACAACCCCAGCTATTCCATAAGTTTGTCCACCAACTTTGACGACTTTTTTTAGAGAGCTCAACCTATGAACAGCGATGTTTTCTCTGTTCGGATAACCGGGGTCGCTGACGACCGTGGTATCGATCACTAGATGCGATCCATACTCGTTTGAACACTCTATTCTTTTTTTGCATGCGAAGCAACATCTTTGGGATGTAATACAATCATCAATTGCTTGTTGCATGAGATGGAGACCGCGGCAGAGAATGATATCGATGTTTACACTCACAAACGTGTATCCCTGGCCTGTCAGCGGACTAACTAAAAATGAGTCCGCGGACCCGCCCGTCCGGTAGGGACAAAATCGGACTAACCAGCGCTAAGTCCTCGGACCAAATCACCACTTCCGGTTTGTAGTCCGTGGACCGTTCAGCGGTCGGTCCGGCTAGCCCCCCGCGGACTGTTCGGCTAGCCCCCCTTAGTAGTCCGCGGACCGTGTTGAACACGGTCCGCGGACCGTGTCAGATATCCCTGTGGGACAATCCGCGGACCGTGTTCAACACGGTCCACGGACTGCTCGGCTGTCCCACTGGGACAGTCCGCGGACCGATTGGTGGTCGGTTCGCGGACCGCTCAGCTATCCCTCCGGGATGGTCCGCGGACCGATTGGTGGTCGGTTCGCGGACCGCTCAGCTATCCCTCCGGGATGGTCCGCGGACCGATGAGTGCCCTAGCGGATCGTGCGACCGAAATTTCGGTAGTGGTTGGACATTTGACGGTACAAAACGGTCAGTCGTAACGACTGAAATATTTTAGTCGCAACGTCTCATCTTGGGGGCCGGCCCACCGGTCGTTACGACTGA
>JBBLXU010004089.1:0-12500 GCA_037893425.1 Campoplex nolae
TTGACGCTAAAATAAAAAAAAAATTTTGTCTCGAACGCTGCTGCACTTTTTACGTACTAGAATATGTGATGTTTCCGATTTCTATTTCGAAATCAGGATCAGTGAAAAACTTTGTTATAGTTCAACAATGATATGTCCTATTTTTCTTTCCATTGATCCTTGTCAGAAGACGATCCGTTAACATAATGGAGTTAACTTGGAGTCACAAATATGTATCTTTCGTTTGTCTACATTCAGATTTGAGTCATTTGTATAAAATCTCTATATTTGTCAATCATGAGTTTGCCAAACGACGTTTCCCCTTCGTTATCGAGCCCGATGAGTGAAAAGGATAGCTTATGAAGTTAAGCGCTATCTCTTACTAACTGTCACGCGTGCGCTTTCTGCTCGTTCGTTTTATGTATGAGGCACTCCAGGCCATTTCGAGCAGCCATGAGCTCGACCATTCTTAATATCCCCGAATCTTCCACATGAAATAGTATCCAATTGAAGGAATATTCTTTTACAGCTTTTATATCACGTTTTTGTGGAATTATAGTTTTTCAAATAATCCAGATTCCAGTAAGTTCGGTAACGTTCTAATGCCGATACATCTATAAAACTAATCGACATAATGACAAATGTCAATGAACCGTTTTTTTTCATTTTGATACAGAGTTTAATGGAAAAAAGAAAACACAAATTAACGACCATCATTGTCAACGTTTTTTCTGCATCTGAAGTAAACACTTTGTTTTCAATAGGCATTCGATGCCAACTTAGTGACTTCAAAATATTTTATTATTTTATTTCACCGAAAATTATTTGGGTCGTTATACCCAGTCGAAGATGATTGATTAATTTTGAAAAGTTTCTTCACAACCAGCTAAGAGTTTCTGTACTTAATGGAAATTACGTTTTACACTAGGCATATGAGAACTGTAATTTCGTGAATTCTCATAACTTCGTATCATAACCGGATCATGATTGACTTTTTTTTAGTAACGCGTAATATTTATACTTTTATTTTTCATTCGACTTACCATATTAACCAGTGTATAAAATTATATAATTAAAAACCTTGAAACTACCGTTTCAGTTCAGTACGGCGTTTCTCACTACCTTTCGACTTAATTATATTACCTACCTCCACTGAAGAGATCAAACATACAAAAACATATAACTATTTTCATTGTTGTCATCTTCATTCTTTGTGCCGATTAAACCACAAGCGATTATCGAAAGAAGTAGAAAATCGAAGAATGTTTATGAAACGATTGGACAAGAAATTACGAGAGAAAAATATATACGAACACTCGAAAAGACATGCAATTCGCTAGGTGCACGAAAATACTAATACTATTCAATTATCAGTGTGTTACGTATTCATGCATACTGTCAGCGCCCCCTAAAATAAGGCTCCACATTTTTTCATGCTCAACGTATACACAATACACACTTATTTTTAAAGTAGTATATGTACGTGCACCTAGCGAATACGTAAAGAGCGACGCAACCTCTCGGGTAGGTCCAACCAGAAAGCGTTAATGAGTGATTGCAAACGAGCTAGCTATGAAATCGTGATTCTCTCCTGTCGTTCCAATCATCGAAGAGAATTGTTGTATTATTGAAAAAGTGTTGATGATGTGTTACGAGTGTGACATAAATTTCTCTTTGTTATTCTGTCTCACGGAAGAAGTAGACAATTTATTTTATTGATCATCAAGTAAAGAAAAATACCATCTCGCAACGGTCAAACTGATGGAGATGAGCGTGAAAAGATATTCGCTATTATTGTTTCGTAGGGAAGCTTAACCAATGAATGCAAATATCTTGCATACGACATTGCAAAGGTGTCCTAACTTCTCATGGGCGTATCAATTCGGACGATAGAGAATTTTTTTATTGAATGATTTTTATTCCCATTATATAGAAAGAAATAGACGTCATTTGAGTAATTATTACAGCGTCAGTGATGAAAAAAGTGGGAATTCGTCGCAAATATCAAATCGAAATGACACATCTGACAGAAACTCGACTAGATTGGAAGATAACAAAAAATGATGCAACTGATGTCACTAAAGATTTGATTACATTTAACAGAGATGAAGGAAAAAACTGCCGATTATTTCATAGAATTACAACTGCAGGATATCGCTCTAGAACCGGAAGCTCTTGGACTCGTGAGAGAATATATCATACAAAAGAAAACATTGCGGAATCGCCAATTCATAATAAGCCTGGCTAGTGGATGGGAAGACAGAATTGGAAAAAAAAAACTTCTAAATGAAGATAGAACGGAGATTTTACAAAAATACTAGTCATGAAAGAATTATGAAATTATCGATCCTCTCAAACTGAAATTGGAGGTTAAAAGAACGCGCATGGCCATGTGAGAAGTCTATGTTTGTACTCGTGATACTATACGAACTGTAGTTCTATCTTCGTCTTTGAGAGGACTTTTGTTTTTTTTTTTTATATTGTCCCCATCACCATACGTGTCAGTACCGTCCCGAGAAAAGTTAATTACAAAATGTTTTGCGTGCTTCGAGAATATTCTAGGCAAAAATCACCGGTACTTTTTAGTCTTTTACCAAAATATAGCGATGACCAGGAAGTAGATGGCCACGACTGGTTTTGGATGTAGATTCCTTCTACTGATATTTACCAGCATTTTAGTCGAGACACGAACCCCTTCTAGCATCTAGATTCTCGAAGGTTCGATACTGACGTGACTCTCTCGAAAATTCGATGATGCCATCATGAGAGGGGATATTTTCAAAAGTTTCTGAGAAATTAGGGTGGTTCTGGGAATCCTATAGCACGACGTCCAGGGTATCAGGTTTCATGTGATCTATTGACTCAAAAACGTGGATATAGTGTTTTGGACCACGTGGAATCGTGGAAACCAAATCCACGTTTCCACGTGGATTTGGTTTCTCAAACTTGAAGTTTCTTGCACTCCCAACACTGACTGTACTCCAGGGTGTGCGATGACGATTGGTGGTTCCCCGGCGACTATCTTACTCATCCTCTGCCTAGTGCGCGAAGCAGTATATTTATGTTTCAGTGGTCAACATATTAAAAACCGATACACATAATAAAAAAAAAGCAAACAGTTGAGAAAAATTAACTAAATCATCATTTTCGAGAAACGTTGCTAACTACATTGGCATTGGATATTTTTTCCATAGAGCACAATTTCACAAAAAAGTTTCGAAAAAATAAAAAAGTGTCGGGATCACGGACTAGTTGACATGCCTTATATATATCATCCGTATATCACGCGTCACTCGTTCTCCTTTTTTCCTTGCCGTAATATGTGTTTTATATTCAGTATTTTTCAAAACTTCTGCATTGTTCGAAAACATTACCAACGGATTTCAAGAATGCTTTTTTTTTCATATTTTACCTTCATAACGGGAAACCTTTTCCTCATCAGGAAAAGCTTTTCATTTTGCGATTGAAATGTTGTGTTTCTCGAAAAGGAGTGATACCAGTGGAATACTTTTTGAAAGTAAAAATTAACACCGAACATTAAAATATCGTATACTAATTAAAAGACAAGTATTGTTCACACAAAAACAATTGAACCGAAAAACCTGTCGGGTACATTGATCCTATTAGACTGTTCTTAGTGAGAAATTGTAATTATATCCAAATCAATGAACATTGAAGTTTCGAGTAGAAGAAAATGGAAAATGAAAAATAACTTTTAAACAAAAAAAAATCAATCAAGAAAATAATCCCCAGTAGTCCAGGGAAAATATTATTATTAATGAGTTCTTGCGAAGTCTAAATTACTGTCTCATTTTTCGCTGTTGACAATCGCAACAACAATTTTTAAGCTATTAAGATGGATACTGTACTGCATGCTAGTTGAATAAATGCTGAATTTTTACAATTGTATTAGACCAAGTCTAATGCACCAATTGGATGTAGTCTCAGTGGTTTTGTTTATCACAGCATGTCTATTAACGTAAAGATATTGAAAGCGATAGATTTACAAAACCATCAACTGATAAATACAGATTTCGACGACAACACGTTTTGATTGGGATTTGTCAAAGAATAACCCGTTCTTTTTGACTGGCAGTAATGCACTTCATCTCATTTTGTTTATCAAGATATTCTCCACGAATCCACCACGGGAATTTTTTCTAAGCTTGATCGTTCAACTATTGCAGATGATTGTTTATTGTGCGAAAAATATTATTTCATAAAGATATTGTCGTAGGAATGAACGTAGAAAAAACCACGTGGTGGATTTAGCAAAGATCGCTTGGGAAACAAAATAAGACGTGGTGCATTAAAATCGGTTGAACAATATGGATTATTTTTTAAACAATCTTTACAAAAATATGTCGTCGTGAAAATTTGCATGTATCAGCTATTAAGGGTTTTGCAAATATATCGTTTTTAACATTTTTCTAGGTGAAGGAAGCATGTTGTCTCACATCCACTGTATTCACCTCCACTATGTCCGCATTAACCTGATTATAAAAGCATCGAAAAATATAGCACTCATTTGACTAGTATGCGGTACAGTGCTTGCCTTAATAATTCAATGTATTTGGCAAGTTTTTGCGTCAAACTGTATTTAATGTAATGAGATGATAATTAACGGAGATGATAATCATCATTGAAGAATGCTCGCACGTCAGAGCCAGAACGTTCGCAGCGCCTGACGGTATTGATTACTTTCTCAACGCGAAACCCCACAAAACATTATAAACGAGCTTCACAGAAATTGGCCAATCAAATCATAATCTTACGAAAGATACTAATTCAAATCTGATCAATCATAAAGTTTAAATTTCACAAGAAGTCATTAAATAATTAAAAAGTGGGGATGGTTTAATAAGCAGATACTTTAACATCCATTAAATTATTAAACTGAACGAAGTGAAAGATTCTTCATGACAAGTTAATTACGTAATGAAAGATTGTTACAATTATTATATGGTTTTGAATTATTAAATGCCCAGATAGAAATTCGTGCAGTTTGCATTAAGAATACTATTGCGTGCAGTCATCGTACCGTCACTGTGTCACAAACCAGCTATCAGGGTGATTTTTGTGAGGCTTAGGCTTGATTTTTAGTGGGGTTTGCATCGGCATTCTTTGAAAGCTAATGATTAGATTGACAGAACTTTTCAAGACTCCCTCATAACTTTTGTGAGGGTTTAATTACCAGAACTGAAAAACTTGAAAGATCCTTACCGGAATAATCCAACACACAATCATTAAATTCATCATAACATAACATTTATAGAAATTCCTTAACTGTAAATATGTATATTTTCAATCGTCGTTGATTATACTTCTGTCCAGCGATGCTTTCTGACATCAATTTTCACAAGAATTTTTTATCCCATCACTGTCTTTTTGATAATTACTTGTAAAAAATGGACTGTGCATTTTAGGATGCTTTTTTTCATGACTATTTTTTTTGTTCTGCACGCAAAATTTTGTTCATTATTTCTAAAAAAAATTACCGTCAATTCTGAACCCTTAATATTAACTCTCAGTACTTTCCCAGAGCGTGAAAAGATTTTCCATTCAAAATACACGTAATCTTTGATTTTTTTTTCAAATATCTGTATCTCAGTGGTATTTTATACGATCATAGTGCACCAAGGCGCGATTTACTCAGGATCGAGTGCTCTACAAAAGTGTCCATTGTGACGTAGCTGTAATCTTGTAAGATAGTACGGGTCGCTAAATCTGAGTTTTTTCGAAAATCTTCGTTTTTTTGACGTTATTCCAAAAATAAAAAAAAAGTCTCATAAACTGAATCGCTCAGATTAGCGTTTGTTGAGATATAAAACGTTAACTCTTTCGTTATAGGAAATTTTTCAGAATTTTCTAATCAAACTTGTCATGAATGCTGGTTTTCCATTTTTTATCGATACAATTTCATATAATTACCTTATTGCTTGTGATATGCAAAATTATTTTAAATTAACCGCGCTTTCCGGGGATCAGTGCGCGAGAACGGACGAAATTGATCGCTCTAACGATGATCCATCTTTCTCCCGTCTCGCGCATCGATCACTCGTCTTTACGTCTTCGACTTGACAACACGGACTGAGAAAGAGACGCATCGAAGAAATTCTCCGTCACCATCATCGAAAGACCGGGCCTGGCAACTCTGGCAGAATTTCTTCGATAAGTACAGTTTTTCGTCAATTTATAATTAACAAATTGTACTCTACTTGAAAACAAAATAACATATTGTATGAGATACGACTTAGTACATCAATTTTTAGGTTAGACATCTCTATAGTATATATAATCTTGAAGTTAAATTTGTAATATATTATATAAACAGTTTAAGCATATGGAATATATCTCATATAATCCTCATGAGTGATCATGGCATGTTTATCGCGACTTCCTACTCCAATTGTCACAACTACACTTTAACTCGACCTTGAACGAGCTCAAAAAATTCCACTCCTTAATTTCGAAATCTTTACTTAATAAATTGTTGATTAGGCTTCGATGTTTAAGTTATTTATATTTTTACCTATTACTTTCCTGACTGCCGGAAAAAGTAATTATATGAAATTGTAGTGATAAATAATGGAAAACCAGCATTTATGACAAGTTTAATTAAAAAATTCTAAAAAATTTCATATAACGAAAGAGTTGACGTTTTATATCTCAACAAACGCTAATCTGAGCGATTCAATTTATAAGACTTTTTTTTGTCATTACGATTTTGCCATTTACATTTTTTTTCATAAATTCAGTCACTTATGGCCACACCACGATTTACCACTACGATTTTGCTATTTACATTTTTTTTTCATAAACCCAGTCACTTATGGAATAATGTCAAAAAAACAAAAATTTTCGACAAAACTCAGATATAGCAACCCATACCATCTTATGTAGATTACAGCTACGTCACAATAGACACTTTTGTAAAGCACTCGATCCGTAGTAAATCGTGCCTTGAAGCACTATGATAACATAAAATGCCGCTGAGATATAGATATTTGGGGGAAAAAAATCAAAGTTCACGTGTATTTTGAGTGGGAAATCTTTTCACGTTCTGGGAAAGTATTTAGAGTCAATATTGAGGGCTCGAAATTTGAGAGAATTTTTTTTTTTGGCATATTAAACAAAATTTTGCGTGGGGAACGAAAAAAAATAGTCATGAAAAAAAAAGCACCCTAGAGCATATCCAATTCAGAGTCTGATCAGTAACGTCAGGGAATAATCTTTTGCTTTTGAAAGCAAGAAATATTTGAATTATTAAAAAATAAAATTTTGTACATTACTACATCACAAAATATCATGTCATTTTCATGCACTTCAAAATAGCGTCCCTCCCCCCTTTTCCATAATACCGGTCGATTATGCTATAGTAAGTTAATTCAGCAATAGTCTTCAATACGTGTAGTACCGTTAAATTTCCTGGTTCACGTGTTTTGAGAAATTACATTAAAAATTTTGGTGATAAAAATAAAAAAGAACGCAACAAATTTTGCAGTAAATTTTCGAATTTTCATTGAGCAGACTGCAGCTGCTAATTTATGTCGGCGGTAATTTTTTTAAGGCAAAGACACAACTTTTATATTTTCGAATTACAACTTTTCATGTATGCCGTTCAGCAAGGCACTATGAATTTTCCATTTCATACACAGAGAAATTTATCGTTATCATATGTAATTTTGGAACATTTAATTTATAACTGATCAAATCAGCATTAATGATTTATCGGCAGTAAAAAAATACATCGAATCCATTATTTTGTAATCGTGTTCGCTGCGAAGCAGTTATTTTACCGTTGTTCACATTTTTTTTTATTCCCTCTTTTCTTTTTGTTCTTTTAGTTTCAGTATTTTTTTAACATTGACTATTAATGCGCGCATATCATTTCGATCAGTACAATATAAAACACACTCAGAATCGACAAATCATAACGTGATTATCTCTTTTCGTTTGTTCCTCATTTTTTACAGGACCATCGAACCCAGACAGTCTTTATATAATTTAGTTTCACTTAGGCCTAATACGCTAAACCGTACATCCAAATGGGCTATTTATAACAAAACAGTCATGCGTAAGAACGTGTCATGGCAGCAAACAGAAAACACGTACCAACAAGACTATTAGATCTTGTTCTAATGGGTCAATTCGAGTGAATTCTCATGTAATTATTCAATCGTTATCAATAACGAAATTCAAAAGCGTGAAAATCATCTAAAATTGAAAAATAAATAGTTGATGAAGGATGTACCAATCCAATCACTTTTAGCATTTTTTTTATTGCAACCATCATTTTTATGAATATTGCAGAAAGTACAACATTAAAATTCAGACTGACTCGCTGGTGAAGCGACGTACTCGTGCTAGTATTTATATAACGGAACATGAAGCTCGATGCGCGGATGAAGTTCGAGAGTCACTGATCGCTTTTTCACAAGGGATTATAAAAAATCTTTTTTTCCCCTCTACTCAGGTACTCATTCAACTTAAGCTCGAAGGTTCATTCGTATACTCGTTGAGATTTTTTAGCTTCAAGCAAAGTGGGTACAATTGTATAACCTGTCTTACACTGATCTGTCAGACTAGTTTGCCAAGGACGTTCGCTAAAGTGGGATATTTTCGCATTTCTAACAATTAATGGCTTTTTTTACGATGCCATAGAGTACGTATATATGTTTTTTTATCCTGCATATACGCTTGTAGGTTTTCACAACCCCATCGCATCGCTTTCAATCCCACTTTTCCCCCCACTTTTCTAACTTCTTTGTTCCCGCAAGACCCTATATTTTTACTGAATTCCAGTTCGTTGGCTTCAACTCAGAGAACTCAGAGAAACTGCCACCCATTCAACGGTTGATACGCGAGTCGATGCATCGCTAAGCGATCACCCAACCAAGTCTACTTAACTTTCGAGATTGACGGAGCCGTACACCGACTGCGCATCCATTATTGTTGGGGCGCACAAATATTAGCTGTTTATGTATTTTCTTATTTCAGTAAATATAATTCGATACAGTGGGCCTGCCTATAATTTATCAACGGACAGCTCCAATACCGATGATTTTTGATAATGATTTTTCCGATCTGAATTGCTAACCCTAACTATTTAAGCAATAAAATTCACGACTGGATATTTTATGTTTCGCTCCATTTCTTGAGTTTTGCATTTTTCATTCTGAATAATCTGACTACAACTTATTAATAAATTACAAAGGTAGAATTAAAATCGGAAAATGTCAAGTTTTTTTTTTTTATAACACTCAAGACTCAAAAAAATCTTCAATTACCACGTCGTATAATATAAATCCATCTTGTCCCCTGAAAATTCAGTTTTCACATTGATTAAAATGAGAAGAAACGGCAAAGGAACGATAATAGAGAGAAACGGTCTAAACCGGTTACGTCAGTGTTAGTATTTCATGTGCAAAGCTCTTTGCTGAACTTCAATTCAGACGGAATCTCGATTAAAAAAAAAATCCTCCGATTAGAATTGGGAAGACATGAAATTCAATCATTGATATTTGAATTGAGTTTGAGAAATTTAATTTGTGGCCGTTTTTCAAGATACTCATTCGGTATTTCGAGAAAGTCGTAATAATACATCATTTCATTTACGACTTTAACCGTCGAATTTTTAGCGTGCTGCGTCACGAAGGGTAGTTTGCATGAGAGAAATTCGAGGGTGGAGGGTTCATGGTAAGAGAGGGATGGAGAGAGATGGAATGAGTGCGTGTACGTGTCCGTGTGGGTGCGCGCGCACTTGTGTATGCGCGTGCGCGCCCGCGTGTGTGTGTGTGTGTGTGTTTTTCGCCCATTGACGGCACTAGGGATGCATTAGAGCAATTGCAGAGTGGCCCAGAGAGGCTAGCCGATGTGGAGTGGCACAGGGAAGGATTCAACATTAATACACCCTCGGTAGAGTACATGCTCTCCCTCCGTTATCCCTTTGCCTCTCAGATCCGATAAGAGTATGCGCTACTCGACCGTGAGCTCTCTGTGCTTATTTATTATTTATATCCTCTCACGTACTCACCGGTCAATGTAAAATTTACGTGAAATTTTCCTAATTATGATATTACTACATCATGTCAAACTATAATTCTAAAGTTATGCTTTTTCGTTATTCCTAGCGAATGCTTGTTATTCATAAAGAGTAACAGCATAATTGTTCTAGTGCGATGTAATATATTAGAAAACTAAGTCATTTTTCTGAGAAATCCAACAATCTACATTTTATACACTTATTCTCAATGTATTTAATGATGACAATGAATTTTTCTTTATTGGTACGTGATGCATTATCACGAGAGCTCTTACATCATTTTTCAAATTTTTACGCCTTAGAGAATTCTCACTATTATTATATGTCAATATTGGTCCGTCTTACATGAAATATTACACGCTTATTCTCTTATAGTAGGGTATACTAACACACATAATCTCGAGCACACGTCATTACGCCGCAGTTATATTGTAATGCTGGGAGGTTCCATTTCAATTATTTTGAAACCATGACCCGTTATATGTTATATATTTGGGCATTCCATGCCAAATTTACGTATCAAATGAATTTGCATCTGCGATTTCGCGACAAATGAGATTTGTTTTAGTACTTATTCAAAGACACTTCTCTAAATTTTTTCGTTTTTTTTCGGCTAATAGTTTCCGTGCAATGTTTCAAAAATTTAACGACTTTTGTCTTTGACTGTCCGTAACATTTTGAAAGATTGATCGACTTGGTCGTTTTTTTTTTTATTTTTCATTTTTAAACGTAGTTTTTGGAAAAATAGAAAGAAGTTCTTTGCTCAAGTCATCTTAGTTTTTTTTTTTACACTTTTTATTGGAATCGCGTTTTTACGAATGTTTGGATCTTTAGATTTGCTTAAAAAAATTCTCAAAACAACTTGACTTGATTTGAAAATTTTCAAGCCTAGTCCTATCGTGGGCCAAACATATTCACTATTTATTCGCAATTTTTGAGAATCAAAGAAAAATTCTTCAAAAGTATCAGGAATATCATCCATAAAGAGCTTCAACGGGTAATAATTTATATAATTTATGTACTTTAGGGTGGGTCAAATAAAATGACTATTTTTTTTTTGGCTCGATATAAGAAAAAATGTATTGTTTGGCATCTCAAAAAAACCCTCTCCAAATATTAGCCCTTAATATTTGAATTAAGAGGTCCCTCATCGCAAATTTTTATTTCCCCTTTAAGTAACATAGGGAATTTCTTTTTCCAACTTTGGAATTTTATCAGACTTTAACCTTCGAGGTTAGGAGAATTTTTTTAGCACATTTCTCTAGAACTTTCGATGCTCTACAAAAAAGCTCTCTTGTATCTAATCGATAAAAGTAACCGTGAAAAAAATAATCGGTGATAATTAGCTCTGGATTCTACTTACCTCGTTTTTGAGTACATAAATTTGAAACTTTTAAAAATTTCAGTTATCCATAAGAATAAATTTATGTTACTTATTGTTTTCAATTAAAGTTGAAACATCTCTTTTCTATCTTTATTGTCATTTATCTTTATTATCTTTGTTATCGACAAATAAATTATATTATCAAATTAGTTTTAAAAAAACGAGTACCAAGATGTTTTTTCTTTAGCTTAAAGTATTTTTATCACAATTAAGGAACTTTGATCGATGATTTCTTAAGGTCACGAGGCCACAATAATTGTCTACTCTGACCACTTTAGACTGGACTAAAGAAATTACTTTCGACTCAGGTACTACCATTTTTCTCGGAGCAAAAGAACAATTGACTTTTAACATCGTAAAATTGACTTTTATGATGCAAAGAAAACTATATTTTCATTCTCACCTAAAGTTACAGAAAAAGTACAGAAAATTCACTGCGGTGGCCCCAACGTTTTTTTCCTCAAATTTCAGACGATGTACTTTTTTTATTCAATGCTAATAATTCGTTTCGTGATCCCAAGAAATCGATACCTTTATATCATGATTTTCCAACAATTATACAATAAAATCTTTAATAATCGAACGTAAAACACTTATATCAGTTGAACCGTTGTCCTGAACAGCTATCTTACAAGGAAGTTTTTTTCGTAGAAAATTCGATTCTCACGAAAATATGTTGATGAAATATTAGTCCTGCAATATTTCTTTGAGAATTATGATATAAAATTTGGAGATACTAGTATTTTCCAGTGTTATTTTTTCATGTGGAAAATCTCAGAATGTGATGCGCTTTCCAAAGTAATTCAATTTTACGCTCTAGTTTTGACATGAAATGTTCATTATTCGTCCTACGTAAACTTAATTGGCAGTACAACTTCATTCAGAATATCTGTATTCATGAATGACTGGGGGAGAGTAGTTACTCTAGTGGACAAGGGCTCGGGCTCAAATCCCGGCCAAAACACCAATAACAAAATTTGAGAATTTTTTCACGTGTTTTCGCTGTAATCCCGGCTGGTTTGGACTCCACCTTAATAAAAATCATGTCCACATCTCGCTGTGATGCCTGAGCGGTCGGTATACGGCTTTGGG
>JBBLXU010004091.1:0-10575 GCA_037893425.1 Campoplex nolae
GAAGAAAATACGTTTAGGAAAATTAAGGCACTGGCGAGAGGGTGGAGCCCGTAAAGCCGAAGCTTCCTGGAATAAAGAGTGTAGAGAAAATTCCTTGGTAAAGTCGCGTTAATTTATTAAATGATAGAATCCGAACGATACAAGAGGGCAAAGCCGAGAGAATCGATATAATTAGTTGAAATTTCATGTAGCGGGCGGGGAACGAAGAACGTTGTGGTGATGAGGTTGACTCTCTGTTTTCTTCATCTCTAACAATTCACAAAAAAATTCTTTGAATTACCACAAACGAAATGTGCTATGACAAACTCCGGGGACGGCATTTTTTCGAACAAGAAAAATTGAACTCTTAGAACTCTTTGTACCGTTTCCTCCAGTGACGCGCAAAGTCATAACTTCAAGTTATAAGAAACAGAATGAGCTACAGCAAACCCTAGGGACGGCGATTTTTTTAACAAAAAAAAATTCCAACTATCAGAAATCTTTATACTGTTTCGCCTCGTGATGCTCAAAATAGAAAAAACATGTCGCATATCGAAACGCAAAATCCCCGGATCTTCTTAATTTCCACAAACATTCTTTAACTTATTTGTCCCCCGTAATCCCCAAAAAATTGAAAAGAATATTAGTTCGATTCTCTTTTTTTCAGAATCCTTACCAGCTTTTGTTTTTATGGGTACCTGTGATAAAGGTCCAGGAATGGTTCGAAGAACGAAAAAATACAAGTTTGTACAGCGAGTGCCTCAAGAACATTTTTTGCCAGGCCAAGAAAGTTGACGTGGTAGAGGTCGTGGGAGACCTCATGACCGTTGGAGAACCGATGGTAACTATTTGTAGCAAAATAGTTACACGCACACGCACACGCACGCACGCGCGCACACGCACACGCACACGCACTCGCACGCACAAACACGCACACGCACACGCACGCGCACACGCATACACACACACACATCCAGACATTTTTTCGGCATGTTTTTTCTCGAACATTCTTTTGGAATATTCTAAACACGATATCATTAAAAACGCAAAAAAAACTCTTCCACTAAAACAAAGCTTCGCGAGGAAGCAAAAACAACCGATAGTAACATACACACACGCACACTATACTTTTATGTTAATATATTGAGATCATTATTGTGCAAAATCAATATTTTCAATATGCTCAATTTTTTTCAGGACCTACCCGTGGATTTGCTTGCTGTCGAGATAGATGGAGGAGCAGGCGTCATCAATAAGATTGCGGTGCCAGCGGCACAAGATAGTTTGCAGCCGGTAACGAAAAACACACACACACACACACACACACATACACATCCAGACATTTTTTCGAAAAATGATTTATTGATGTTTTGAAACATTGTGAACATGATATCATTCAGTTCTTGAAAAAAAAACTTTTTCACTAAAACAAAGATTTTCGAGGGAGCAAAAACCTGAAAATTATATTGCTACAACGCTTTCCCTCTTCCTCAGCTAATAATCGTACACTTGGCGACGGAGGAGACGGGAGGAGCTCAAGTGTCTGACGCAAAATTGGTAAATTCTAAAATTCATTTTAACATTTTAACCGTACAACCGATCGTAACATGGACACATACACTCCTTGAAAAAAGAATGTACTTCTCACACTATTTTTCGGTTATCTCCGTTCGCCCATTACGAGAGCCGGCACACACCTACTGACCGTAATTACTCAATAGCCGTAACATCGGACGACGAATGTTCTTCGCAAGCAAGCTCAAGTGGATTCGTTTCGGTGGCTTCATCGCTTTTCGTGAGTAACGCGAAGTTCATGTGACGTTTAGAAATATTTAAAAGTCACTCCCTACGCTCTAAGTCTCGCAATTTTTGAGATTTTTTTCCAACAATAATTTTTTTCTAATTCACCAGGTAACAATTGATTCTTTCAAACAGCGATCTGCATATTCTCATGCCCTTACTATTCTCCATGCGTTGTCGCATGTTACGCCCTTCATTGAGCAACTCGACTCTTTTACCCTGGACGACACTCCGTTCACTAAAATATTGCAAAATCTTGTTGCGGTCAACCGAGGGCAACCAGCTGAAGACTTCGAGAGACTCCTTTGGGATTGGAACGAACTCGACAAAAAAATTGAAGGGTTCGATGGCGAAGAATATCGAGATATTGCAGATTTCCTTCAAGTGTTTCAGACAGCGCTATATAAAAAAAACTTCGCGTGGCACAACGCAGTCTCAACGATATTTCGATCGTCTGCTCAATGTCCGAAATGTCTAGGCATCATCGAAATAAGTCGTAAAAGATTGCACATTGAAATGCTCCCAGAAACAAAATCAATAAACGAAGCAATTTTGACCATTCCGCAAGATGCACTTATTTGCTGCGGCGAGGAAATATCGAAGGCCGATTATCAAAAGAACACCGAATGGGGTTCCGTTCTTATTACTACGATAAACGTCGTCTCTAGTAGCCGTAAGTTCGTCGACATGATTCTGAATAGATACGACTTGGTCGCGGTCGTGAGCCACATAATCGTATCCGATGAGGCGTCATCGAGGCACTATGCTGTATCGATAAAATCAGACAATGAGTAAGTAATTTGGGTACTTTTTCGAACCCGGCATTTTTTTTTTGTAACTCGTGCATGAATAGCGGTACTTTTCATGGCAGTTTTGAGCGACGAAAGTGGCTGATAGCGAGCTAGTTCGGTCGCGCATGCGCAGTACGCGTTTGATGCGTCTTAGTCCCTTGGGATTTGACTTTTCATGGAGCGTGTGAAGTTAGCCCCCGAAAGGAAAGATAAAAATAGTGTATTACATACCTAGGCCAGAAAAATAAGAAAAGTCTCAGATCACATGTAATTGTTGGCCGAGGCAAAGCCGAGGCTGACAAACATGTGGTCTGAGGCTTTACTTTTTTTTGGCCGAGTCGTAAATAGTATTTTTCTGCCCGACGTTGCCGGAATGTGGCAACTTCGTTTAGCGCAGCGGCCCGAAAGTTGCGACTTTCCGGCCGGAGGGCAGAAAAAAAAATTAATTCTACTTGCCCCCCCAAAGGGTTCTATAAATGTTTCCTACAACTTATTTTGATAGAGTCGAAAATGACGATACTAAGTCCAGGCAAAAATGAAAGAATAATTAATTTTTTTTTTCGAAAATCGAATTTTTTGCTGGAATTCCATTTGCCCCCCCCCCCCCCCAAAGAGTTTTATACATTGTTCTTATAACATTTTGCGATCAGACATACTTTTCTCGACGCAAGCCCGCAAACGATACAAATTTGTTTTATTGTTTATTTTATTTTTCACTTTTTCTCTCGCAGTGATAACCTTCCGTTTCACTGTTAGTGTCGCAAAACTACCATTCAAAGCCCTACTATTCATGCACTCTTGACAAAAAATATTATGCGGAACAACGGGCCTGATGTTTTAACTGAAAAAATTTCAGTTGGACATTTTATATCGACGACTCATCATACGACGTCCCCAGCTACGCGGATGATGAAGTTGTCACGAAGCCCGCAGTTGTGGAGAAGAGAACGTTCATCTATGAACGGAGAACGACGGTATCGCAGAACATTAGACCCTGCCGTAAGTTACATTTTCGGATTTTAAAACAAAACTACGGATGTTTATGTAACGACAGCGTGAAAAGTCCGAGATAATTTCTAGGCCGGCCGTAAGATAAAGTGGGACTTTATGAAAATGCGTTGCATAAATACTTGAAAGCGTGTCATAAATACCGTGCCGATGCACACATTGGTCAATAACCGTGTCGCAAGTACTGTGCTCTCGCTCATTGGTCAATAACTGTGTCGTGAATACTGAGAAGCATGTTATAAATACTCCAAAGCAAAACCCGCCTCGCCTCGCCTCGGCGCATTCCCTCGTGCTATACTACGACTAATACGACTAAAAATAATTTTTCTCATGTTTAAAAAGATTACACCATGTTTAGGAACAAAAATCTTGTTCCTTCAATTTTTTTTTTTAATTTTGATCAATCACTCCAGAAAAACGGTCAAACGGATCGACCTGAAAACTTGCAGGGTTATTAAGGGTACATTGAGCTGTGAAGACACCTTCAAGCCTTAGCCTTTCCGCCACTATTAGCAAAGATACAGTCAATTTACCAAAATAGAGGAAGTCATTTTTTAAATTCTTTCAATTCATTGTTTGAGGTAAAAAAACATTTTTTTTCCGAAAAAATGATGATAGAATCTTACAGCAATTTTACTCCAGATTCCAAAACTGCCCTTCAATTTTCTGTACGAGCAGGAGACGCGAAAATATCGGTGGTTGAAGCCAAAAGGATGCTTTTTAATTCAAAATTCTAAATCTCAAGCCGAATAAATAGGCTATTTGACCCACGTATTGGCTTAGCTCGAAAAATCTTTTCATGCCCGTGGACCAAAAGAAATTCAATTTTTCGCATTTTTTTACTCGTGAAATTCTCCTACATTTCGTGACAACTGCAGTTTAAAATTTTTTTTCTGCTAAAAAATCTAAAGAGAAGAACCATGAATCTACAAAATGTTCTTTTTAAATCGTTGCTACGACCATTTTTCACTGAAATGCAGCCCGTCAAAAAGTATCGACAAATTTGGAAATTTTTCTTGTTTCTTTAAATTGCGTCTCGAGTAGTGTCACAAAGTATTGTTCAAACACTGCACTGTTTCAGATTTGTCGAGACCCAATCACAACAACGGAAGGTGTACCGACGGCGTTCCGCTGGACGCGAGAATACCGACGGAACCCAAATATGAAATAACCAGCGACAACAAGTATAAATGCAAAATTTGTGGAAAAACTTACAAACATGGGTACAATGTAAACAAGCACTGGCGGCAAAAGCACGGAATTGATGAATAAAACGTGATGGAAGGCAACAAAGGAACCGTGTAATAATTTGGATCTTTTCTTGTAAATAACATAAATTTTTATTTAATTGTGACTAGAATGGGTTTATTACTCGGGTCGTGTATTACAAAAGATATTTTCAACTTAACTTATTCGCTATCGTTTTTCCTAATTTTATGTTACACTTTTACCGAACTGATTCGTTCAGCGGTTCGATTACTAATGATTCTTTTTGCTTGACCAATTCTTCTCTTCGATTCGATGGAATCCGGAGAGGGGGAAATCTATCGTTAAGTCCCAGTTTCGTACTTACATATATCGGTACAAATAAAACTCTGAATTATATTTCTTGTTACATTATCCCCCCATTTTTGGGCGATACTTTAACAGAACACAAAAATTTCCTTATTGATTCTAAAACCGTTATCACACACATCCGTCACACATCCGAGTGAGTGCCGACATCATCTCCATGGCTCGCACCCCATTAAGGATCTCGCCCTAACTTAACCTATATACAACACACTCACACTCACATTCTTCTTTAAATTATCGTAAAATGATCGAGGTCGAAAAGTTTGATCAGAGTTTTCACACGTAAATACTGACTGGGCGTGAGAATAGGCTTACAAAATTAAACTTAGCAATGGGAAATTATGGTGTACTTATAATGAGCGATATTGTATATAACGTAGGATAATTATTACATAATCACAGTTTGTATGTCGTCATTTATCAGTTGTTGCGGTTATAATGTTAACCAAGTCGACTTATGTATTGTAACGACTCTTTCTCGTCGCTGCAAAATTTGGTTTATCTAAAGATCTCCGTAAATTTTTTTCGTTTTAGATGATCCAGTTATGAGCAGCGGTGATCACCGCGGGACACTTTTTTTCTTCAGACACGTCGCAGGCCTCGCAGGCAGACGTGACTGTCACTCCGCTGGTTTTTCAATATTTTTCGATGAAAACTTTTGTGTACTTACTCCAAGTATGGAGCGTTCATATGGCAAGACATTTTCCAGTATCTTATAAAACATGTCCGAAAAAAAACTTCTCGAAAGAGTTTTTTGCGCTATAAGTAGCCCTCATCCCTGAAGAGAGCTTCAGGTGAAAATTGTCGTGCCAAACGAAGGGTTGAAATGGTTTCTTTCCATTTCATTTAATTTCTTACTCATGAAATAGCTTCAGGTAAAATATTTCGCGCCAGACGATGAAATCGAATGGAATAGGGAATGAATGCGAATGGAAGGTTGGATACGGACTCCACCGCGAGTGATGAACGACGCGGTAAGTTGTTTTCTCCCAATTGATAATAGTATTCTTTGTGACGTTATCACTTAAAATTAGCATCCACCGCTAGGAGTCGAGCCGCGGTGGAGTCACCGTATCCCCGATCGGGACCGGCTCCTTTTATTTTTCTGATTTCAGCCTTCCGGAGACCAAGGAGGACCGAACGTGGCTGACCGACCTGGAAAAATCGTCATGAGAAAAAGATTTAAAACCCCTGTAATCGTGGACGAGCGACCCACCGATCGAGCGGAGGAAATCACTCCGTTAATTTTGCCCCGATTTGCCCGTTTTATTCTTTTCCCTCCGCGTAATATTTTTCCCCGTATTTTGCCTTTTTTTGCTTTGCATGTCTCGTTTTATCCCTTTTGGCCCGATCCCCTAAGCCCCGAAAAACACTGGCACTTACCGAGGAAGCAGACGAGGTCCCCGGTGACCTGTCAAGTCGCGGAGACTACAACCTTTTCGTTCCTCCGATTCCAGGTTCGTCCGTCGAATCGAGAGGAAACTGGTGGGCTCCGTGGCGTCAAGACACGTTCAGCCACTTCATCGTGTTGCCGGGGACACCAGGGCGACGAAAAGACCACCGTCGCACCGTCAATATTCCGCTTCCCGCTTTCCAACACAGTTGTCGATGACAGCTGTGGGCACCGCCGAGATAGCAGACAGAGTATATCTACTTTTTCGTTAAATGTCAATCCCACATGTGCTGGCATCCAAAAAGTTTGACCTCTACGTTCTCTTTAGCTAGTACCCAAGCTATTTTTTTCATTTGCAACGTTAGGTATGATATTTTGCTGTTAGGATCTTGTGTTTTACAGGCAGTCAACACGCTAAGCGAGTCCGAAAATATGAAAGCTTTTTGTATTTTTATTTTTGAATAATTATTACAGCTTTCCAGAATTGCCATCGCTTCAGCTGTAAATATGGACGCAATTTTGTTTACTCTGCGTTGTACAAGGGTCATATTGGCCGTTCTAAGGATTGCAAATCCTACGAACGGACCCTCTTTCGTTTTGGACCCATCAGTGAAGGACATTTCTGTCTCCTGACTTGTTTCTCCAAACATACTTAAAAATTGAACTTGCGGTATTGGCGCCGCTTGTATTTCTGGACCTTCTCGGAAAGATATATTCGGTTTGTATGTAGTGGATTCAAACTCCGTGCTGTAGAGCTGCGGCACTTCCGCTGATTCTACCAAATGTTTAACCGGTTCAATATTTTGAAAACACTCTACTAGCATGGATTTTTTAAGTCTCGTTACCAGCAGAGGGCTTTCCCAAATGACACTTGACTCTTCCAATACTTTGAGTAGCGGGTGGTTCTGACTAGATAGGATTTTTGTTATATATTTTCGGCATAAATATTTTTTCCTTGTCACTACTGTCGGTTGTCGAGCTTCTGCGAGCATTACGTTAGTAGGTGTCGAGTTTCTGTAACCAGGGGCAATCCGGATTACTCTGTATTGAGTTCTTTCTAATTTTAGCTGTAGATTTTTCTGATCAGGGTTTACTATGAAACCGGCATATTCTATTCTTGACCTGATCAATGCTTTGTACATTTTCATCAGTGTAGTAGGGTCTGCGCCCTACCACGTTCGTCGAAGACAGCTCATTGTTTTAAATCCGTTTTCGCACGCTTGGGTTACTTCACTAATATGAGCCTCCCACTTTAAGTTCTCTTGAAATGTTACCCCGAGAAATTTTGTTTTTTCTGCTGTGTTTATTGTTTGGTTGCCTATTGTCATGCTCATTTGTCTAGTCGAATTCCGCTTTGATTGGTTAAATATCATGAGTTTGCATTTGGTAGGTTCTAGTTCTAGGCCACTTCTACCCAAGAATTCCGCGATCCTCTGGACATTTACCTGCGCTGTGCGGATACCCTCCTGAATCGGTTTGACCTTCGTGAATATTGCTATGTCGTCCGCAAATTGCAGTACTCCCCAATCGTTGGTAATGACCCTCTCCAGCTTTGTCGTGTAAAGGTATACAAAAGCGGGTTCAGTGCGCTGCCCTGTGGCAGACCCTTGTACGTCGATCGAGTGACAAGTGAATCGCCTACACGATCATTAAGTTTTCTTTCCGAAGTCGGATTCTATATGAAATTCAATAAATTTTCGGACAGATTAATCGCTTTTAGCCGGGTAATGTGTACGTCTGCTAGAACGTTGTCGTATGCACCTTTGATATCAAGGAAAACGCTAACTAAATGATTTTTTTCAGGAATTCTTGCTGTATTTTAGAGTGTAGGATCGCTAAATTATCTGTGCATGATTTCTGTCTTCTGAAACCAAATTGAGTTTGAGCCAGTCGCTGGTTTCTTTCCAGCCACTAGCTTAAACGATTAATAATCATTTTCTCTAGTATTTTAACCAAGCATGGGGCAAGTGACATGGGTCTAAGTTTATCGGGTGTAGATTTGGGCATAAAAAATATCAAATAGCTTCTCCATTCCTCAGGGTATGTGCGGGTAGCCAAAATTCTCGTTTTATATGATCAGTATCTGTTTTTTTTGTTTTTTTCTTTGAAATGTTTTATCAGGTTGTAATCGATTCCATAGATGGAATCATCGGTGCAACAGTATTCCTCTTGGATCCTAGAGGATCCAATTCTAGAGGGACTTAATGGCTCTTTCGAGTTCTTCCATCGAGTATTCCTTATCTAGGAAACTCTACTGTATTGTTGTTTTTCAGTATCGGCCTATCTTTTGGGGACCCGAGGAGCACATAGCTTTTCAATCTCGTCCCTAACCTTTCGTTCTCTTTCTCGGCTATCTAAGCATCACCGACTTGTTCGCGTCCATCTGTTTTAAATCCTTTAATTTTTTTCAAATATAATTTGGGTTCGTGAATCTGTTAAGACCTTCGCAAAAATTGACGAAATTATTCTTTTCTCCCTTTGTTATGTGTATTTAGCTATTCCCTCGGATCTCTTTTAAACGCTAAGAAGTCTTCCCTCGTGTTAGATTCTTTGAACTTTGTTAATATTCTTTTTCTGTTCTCTACTACTTTGTCACATTCTGCGTTCCATCACGGACTTATAGGTCCACGAGCCGTTCTTGTTTTGTTTTTCCCAATTCAGTTCCCTTTTTTTCCAACTTTACTTGCTTCGAGGGCGCATTCTTTAATGAGGTGTACTATGCTTGTGTATTTTTCTGTAGCCGCAGCTTGTGAGTTCAATATATTATCGTTGTGTACTTTTTTTCTAGAGTATATGAGAAGTGGTCCCATTGCATTTTGTTACTTGAGTATATCCTAGTATTTGCCCCTATATTTTCAACGTATTTCGGAGATATGCCCAATTTTATGTGAATGGGGAAGAAGTGGTCGCTCCCCATCCGCCCTCATCCAAAACTCTCCATTCACATAGCAGGGCTGAGCTGTCGTCAGTTATCGTGAGGTCCAAACAAGATTCGGTGCCATACGAGTGTGAGATGAACGTCGGGGTACCGTCATTGAGCAGTACCATTTCCATTTCGTCTATCGCTTCTTTCATCCCCTCTCCCTCGGCACATACGTGATCGCTACCCCACCATGTATGGTAGGCGTTGAAATTTCCGGTTATAATAAATCGGTTATGTCTTTTAATCGTTTCAAAAAACGTATGCCATTCTGCTTTCGAGATTCTTTTCCCTCGGGGTTTGTAGCAAGACAGAAAGAGCAGGTCCTCATTTTCTAATTCCACTAAGATAGTGCTAATTTCTACCTTGCCAGCGCAGTCGCGCTGCGCAGGTTGAAATCGTAGCGCAGCGGATCTCCCACGCCGTGGCGAAAGATTCCGCCTCGATTGCGAGGCTGGCGATGAGCTTCGCCGCCTCTCCCGTGGTGGCCGTCCGCAAATAATGCATCCGCTCTACGTTGCTGAGCGAAGCATTGCCCGTACGAGGGACGTGAAGAGGTCCCGGAAGGAGATCCACGTTGCGAAGTCCCCGGTGAATGTGGGTAGGGAGATCTTAGGAAGATTCTCCCTCTCGATGGCTGTATTGCGGCCCGATGCGATGGTCCCGAAGTTTATCGGTCGCAGCTCGTCTCGAAAACGAGCGTAGAGTGCGGTGAGGTCCCGATGGAAGCCGAACATCTGCCCGAATACGTCCCCGGTGACGTATGGCCCCAATAGGATGGTCGGCGTGCACGCATCCGTTATGGCGTCGTGCACCTGCGCGAGCTTGGTCCACAGCTCAGTGGCCTGCTGGCTCAGGCTGTCAAGCTGTGCTGGCGTGTAGGACCCGGAGGTGGACTGCTGAGCCGAGCGGAGCATGTCCTCAAGGAGGGAGGCCCGAGAGAGCTGAGTCACGACCTTCAGCTCGGGCGACCGCTCAGCCCACGTGGCCGTTTGTGCTGGTTCCCGTTTGGCCACTGGCCGCTGCTGACTGCCCGCTCGTGAGGCCCGCTCCTGGAGGCCGTTGGCCGCTCCCGACTACCCGAGCGTGATGACGCAGGCGAGGGTTCG